>CM019150.1:106100931-106178164 GCA_009733165.1 Naja naja | reverse complement strand
GACCTCACCCCTTTCCTATGAGGTCTGTAGGGGCATGCATAAGCACACCAAAGTGCCTACCGTCCCTGTCCTATTGTTTCTTTTATTTTCTTATATGTATCCATGTATTTATAACTATGTTAAACTTATACCTATTATCTTGTAAGCAATTGACTAATCAAATAAATAAAATAATTATACAGTGTTTATGCATCTACATAACATTGTAATCAGATCATTTTTTTCACCTCAGAAAAAAATACAGGGAGGCATGTTAGGAATCTGTAAACAATTAGTTGGGTTGGCAATATATAAACTAACAATGTATGTAGCTTTAAGACAAAATCACTGTGTTGCTTTGAAAAATATTCCGATTGGCTAATTGTATTGCAGATTGCCATAAGAGGAACTAGAGATCATGGTTTGCTCTATCTGACATTCTGTTGCTATCTAAGGTTGTAGTTATGCTGTGTTTATACTTTGATATCTTTGTTTACTGTAAATGACAAAGGCAACCAGTAAGAAGACTTTGTAATTGGATATTATTTGGACTGTTAAACATATATGACCTGGACCCTTTATTGGACTGTGCTATTTCTTAGAGTAAACTTTAACTCAATTTAGTGTATCTGTGTATGGCTGAATACTATTCATAACTATTCTCATAAACGTTTCCATGTGCATATCCTTGTTACTCAAGGGTTATTCTGTACATATCATAACATTGGTTATGGGCCCAGAGAGATTGAGAATCAGTGTGAATATACAGTTTCATATTCAGACAGCTGATTATGGTGTATTGTTAAACTACCAATGGCACAAGAACAGTCAACCAGTATATCCCAGATAACCTGGTTGGATGGAACAAACTATGTTTCCTGGTCTATGAAGTGCAGCCTACTTCTGCGTAAAGATGGATTATGGACTGTAGTTAATAATAGTCCACGGATGTAACTTGAGACCCATTGAATGATGAAGATAAAAAGAAAATAGCTGACTTTAACTGGGATAATGAAAAGGCTCTTAGTATAATTGGACTGACACTGAGTGATCCCAGCTAGTCCATATTCATGGTGAAGAATCTGCTGCTAGATGTTGGGACATTTTGAAGAGGATTTATTTAGAGATAGTGTGGGTGCACACATACCTTACCGTAAACTGTTTAGAGCCGTCTTATAAAGGTGGCAATATGTTAGCTCATTTGGAGTTTATGAAAAGGACTTTACAAGAGCTACAAAAAAGGAGCTGATTTTCTCAGAGTTGCATCAAGTTTACATCATTCTTTCTTCTTTGGATGAAACTTATGATGATTATGTGTCTTCACTGGAAGTTTTAAACAGAGATGAACTTACATTGACTGGCATAACTGGAAGACTGTTAGAAGAAGTCAAGAAGAAGGCAAGATAGAAATCAACTGAGAGAAAAAGACAACCACAGGAAGAAAAATGTCTTCAACTGCCTATATTGTTAGGAAATGTTTTTGTGGGGCTAAAGGTCATATAGCCAGATACTGTAAAAAGGGTAAGAAACAGAATGCTATTAATATACAGAGCTTATAAAGATGTTAGTTTAGCCATATCAAGTACAACTACAACTGTATGAAATCATGATATATGGTGGAGCATCGCAGTGTATAACTAAAAGTAAAGAGAGGTTTGTTAACATGACAAAGAGTAAACAGCATGTATCATTAGCTAATGGATGGAAATTGAGAGCATCTGGAGAAGGTACTGCATATTGTTCATGTATTAATGAATGTTTACGATGTTATATGTACCTAGAATGATATTTAACTTGCTATCTGTAAGAGCAATGGTAAAAGCAGGATTTGTTGTAACCTTTCAGGAGATAAATGTTTAATTGAAAAACAGGGTAAAAGTTTACTGCAAGATTAGATAATGGTTTGTTTATTATACATGATAATCCATTAATTAATGCTAACTCAGTTTATGAGAATAAAAGCCTCATGATGAATGTATTCATCTGCTCCATAGAGTATGGGACATATAAATTTCAAAATGCTAAAGAAAACTGTTGAGTTATCTAATGGTATAAAATTAAAACCTTGTACAAAGTATTTAAATTGCAATGTTTGCAATCAAGAAAAAACAAGGTAACTCCTGCAAATAGGGTAAATGGATTCAAAACCAGTGAACCATTAGAGGTTGTTTTTGCTGATATTATTGGACCTAAAAACCTAGTTTAGGTGGAGCCTGTTACATATTAAGTATAATGGATCATTTTCCAGATATGGTTTCTGTTATTTAATGAAAAAAAGACAGAAACATACCAGCATTTTGTAAACTGGCTAAAATTTGCTGAAAGGAAAAAGAAACAGAAAGTTATTAGCTTAGTTACAGATAATGGTACTGAATTTACCAATAGAAAATTTGAAACCATGTTACAGAAAGCTGGCATTGAACATAAGCGTTCTGCTCCTTATAGACCACAACATAACTCATATATTGAATGTAGAGGACAAACATTACAGGCTATGGCTAGGACTATGATTTTGGATTCTGGTTTATCAGAGAAACCTTGAGGTGAAGCAATCATGTGTGCTAACCATGTTTTGAATAACGTAGTGAATTCAATGACTGGTGAATTACCATTTACTCGTTGGAATGGAAAAAGCCAGATCTCAGTTATTTACATACATTTGGAACCCCAGCATGGATTCATATTCCCACACAAGTAAGGTGAAAAGGACAACATAGAGTGAGACAATTATATTTTGTAGGTTATGATCATTTTAGATTTTGAGCCAGGTACTACTAATGTATATTGTAGTGCAAGTGCTAAATTTCTGGAGTGTTGGCTGGAGAAAGCTTGAACAGGAATATAATAAGGTACAGGATAGTGTTGTTGTTGAGACTCCATTGTTTACTGATAATCCTGATGATAATAATATTGATGATAAGATAGTGGAGGAATATTCAATGGAGGAATCATCAATAGAAGAACCCTCTATGACTGTAGAAGATGAGGATTTGATAGGGGAGGTAAAGGAAGAGGACACGCCAACAACATGTACTAAGTTACCTAGGAGGTCAACTAGGGAGAAACGTCCACCTGACAGATTTCAAGCAAGCATTGTATGTCAGGTTAATACAGAACCTTCTAACTTCAATTAAATAAAACTGTATCCTACAAAGGATCAGGTAGCTTGGCAGGAAGCTATGAATAGGAGTTAAACTTGTTAAAGGATTTAGAGGTGTATGAGGATGTAAAATTACCACTAGGTGAGCGTTCAATAGGTTGCAAGTGGGTGTATAAGATAAAGACTGGTGTGGATGGGACTATTACCCATAAAGCAAAATTAGTTGCTCAAGGATTTGCTCAGTCAGATAAGGACTATAATGAAGTGTTTGCACCTAGTCAGATAGCAAATACATTGAGAGCAGCATTAGTTTGGGCAGCTAAGAATAAATGTAAAATAAACCATGTAGATGTTGAAACTGCATATCTACATGCACCTTTACAACATACCATCTATATGAAAAAGCCATTAGGTTTAAAGGATGATGGAAAAACTGATTATTGGAAATTAAAGAAAAGTCTTTATGGTCTAAAGCAATCTGGTTATGACTGGAATAAATGTATTGTAAAGAAATTAGTTTCAATAGGTTTTGAAGCTGGTATAGCTGATCCTTGTTTGTTCCAAAGAGAAAAAGATGGTTTAATTTCTCTATTACATTTATTTACGGATGACATAGCAATTATAACTAAAACTGAACAAGAAGCAAATGATATTGTTTATAGATTACAGAAAAATTCAGGATTAGAATTTATGGGAAATTAAGCATTATTTGGGTCTTGATATAGTGAAAATGAATAAAGGTTTTAAAATTTCACAAGCCAAGAAGATTAGCCAATTATTAAAATATAACATGGAGCATTGTAAATCTGCTAAGACACCAATGAGTAAGGAATTTACACATAGTGATATTAAAAGTCCTATGTTTGATAAGGAAATATATCAATCCTTAATCGGTAGTTTATCATAGCTAGGTAATTGGTCTAGACCAGATATATCTTACAGTGTAAACCAATTGGCTAGGTATAACACTGAACCAAATGAAAGGCACTGGCAAGCAGCTAAGCGAATACTTAGGTATCTAAAACACACAATCCATTATTCATTATATTTAGAACCACATAATGAATTAGTGTTAATTGCATATGCTGATGCAAGTTTTGCTACTGATATAATGACTCATAAGTCAACATCAGGTATAGTGGTAATGTTGGGTAATGCTTTAATAGGATGGAAGTCTATTAGGCAACAACCTATTAGTTTATCTACTATGGAAGCGGAATTCTCATGTTTATCATTAATGTGTACAGAATTGATATATTATAAACAATTGTTGAAGGATATTGGAATTACTGTATGTGTTTGGTTTATTGTTTATGAAGACAATTGATCTGCAATTAGTATGGCTACTAATTTAGCTGTTAAAACAAGGTCTAAACATACTGATTTGAGATATTTGAACATTAGACAGTGTGTTCAAAATAAATTAATTCAGTTAGAATACTGCATGACTGAACATAATATTGCAGATCGTTTCATGAAAGCTCAAGGTGCAATTAAGCATAAAGAGTGTTGTGAGAATTATGGTTTAAAGATGTAATGTATTATATATTGACCTACCCAAAGGGGAGAATCTGTAAACAATTAGTTGGGTTGGCAATATATAAACTAACAATGTATGTAGCTTTAAGACAAAATCACTGTGTTGGTTTGTACTATATTCTGATTGGCTGATTGTATTGCAGATTGCCATAAGAGGGAACTAGAGATCATGGTTTGCTCTCTCTGACATTCTGCTGCTATCTAAGGTTCTCTGTTGTAGTTATGCTGTGTTTATACTTTGATATCTTTGTTTACTGTAAATGACAAAGGCAACCGATAAGAATATTTTGTAATTGGATATTATTTGGACTGTTAAACGTATATGACCTGGACCCTTTATTGGACTGTGCTATTTCTTTGAGTAAACTTTAACTCAATTTAGTGTATCTGTGTGTGGCTGAATACTTATTCATAACTATTCTCATAAACGTTTCCATGTGCACATCCTTGTTACTCATGGGTTATTCTGTACATATCATAACAGGACGGACCTTGGGCTCCTATGAGTGGCTATGCTTGTTACAGAAAGAAGTAAAGTAGACCCATGAACCACCTGGATATGAGAACCTCTCCTTCCATCCAAAAGATGCAAGAGAACAAAGAATTGATGTAGAAAGATTTGTAGCAGAGATAAGAGTATTCAACTTCCTGAACTTTCCAGGCCCATATTTAATGCAACAGCTTCCTGGAATTACCACAAGATTTCCTGTCCTTCTTGATTTTTAGAGTGACTAATAAAACTATTAGCGATTGGCACAAGTCTGCCATGTAGTCTATGCTCCCTTACATTCACAGTCCTCATATTCAGAGTGGCTGTAATCTACAGTTGACAATGTTGGCAACAAAATTGTAGCCTTCCTTTCTTTTTTCACCAAGTTTCTCCTTTTAGGACAAATATGAGAGAAATAGATTTTTTTTCAAAGATGCTATATGTTTCCCTACAAATGTTCAAATGAGGCTTTGGGTTAGATTCAATCTACTTTGTCGGAATCCCATTTCAGTTCAGCTACCTCTTAAAGCTGTTCAAGTCAGTCTGATCAGTTCAGGATTTGGTCAAATCTGATGTATGTTCCTAACAATGACAGATGACAGAGGGCAGAAGAAAGTCTGCTATTATAGACAACTAACTAGTGTGAAGTTATCACAGGTATTAAAGGCAGCAGTCATCCTCCTCACTCCACATCTGTTCTCTTCGGATTGGTTCACCAGCTAACAGGTTTTGGAAATAGATTTGAAAGAAGTGGCACAGAATATTTGCCAGGTGCTAATCCATCAACAAAATATCCCTAAACAATGACAGCAAAAGAATAACAACATCTGCTCAAACAAATGATTTATGAAGCTGGAAGTCTGCATGCTAGGGTTTGCTTGCTCTGTATTTATATAACACAATCTGCACCCTGAAGCCAAGCAGAAACAAATGCCACAGAAGCACACGGACCAGCTGTTTTACAACACTCTCTATCATCAGAGTCCCATTTCATTACATTATAATCCTAAAGGGATGGCCAGAAGATGAAAGTGAGGTAAATGAAACTTTAGGCTATGATCCCATATCCTCTTAATTGGGACTATTCAGGACCAACAAATTCAGGAAGGTTTCCTGGTGAATTAATATGCATATAATTGTACTTGTATTGATTTTGATGGAACAAAGTTAATTGATGACATCAATGACTTTTCTCATGGATTTATTTTTTGTAGGATTAGATAGGTCCTTTGTCGTTTTTTCATTATTTTAGTCCAAATTGGTTTCCATTACACTAACTAGATGGTAAATGCAATAGAATAATCTCTCTCTCTCCATAATTGTCTCCCCATTAATATTCAATATATGGGAAAGCAGCCTGTAACACTCAGGTATTTTAGACTACAACTTTTATAATACTTGATGTTGTCCACGCTAGCTAGGGCTGATATGAGAGTTCAATTATATAGGTAAGTGGTCACCAATCCTTGTTCTAGTAAAATAAATTGGTGATATCATGTCATCATAATCTGTATTTCTAGGTCATTAAACAGTGTTTTAAAATTTTGGAAAAGGGACAATATCCTAATCATGACGATACCAACACAATGAAATTTGATATCACAAAGCAATCTTTGCTCTTTCAATCTGAATTGATAAAGAAGTGGAATTTGCATCACAGTTTGCAATCTTTTAACACTGATCCCGTGCACAACTGTGAGGGACACCAAAAGCACAGGATGCCATGTTATTACACAAAGATTGAGAATTATGGGGTACAGTTAGTCCTTGAGTTATAACCCTTTGTTTAGACACCCTTTGAAGATATGATGGCATAGAAAAAAATAACCAGTCCTCATATTTATAAGTATTATAGCATTCCCACAGTCACATAATTACCATAAACAATTATCCCAGCTGGCTTCTGACAAATAAAGTCAAAAAGGAAGCCAACAGGGAAGGTCACAAATAGTGATCATGTGATGTCTCACTTAACAACTATAGCCAAAAAAAGGTAATAAAATCAGGTGTCGTCATTCAATGCCTAACTTATGACATCATCATTTAAGGATGAATTTACTGGTCCCCTTTGTAGTCATAAGTTGAGGATTACTGGTTATTGCAGGCCCCTATTGGTCTTAATGGGTTTGTTTGCTTCTTTCTTGCAGTTATTTCTTCCTGCAATTTTTTTTCTAGACATAATTTTTTTAAAAATGCAGCCAATTATAGAATGCTCAATCATTTACCACACAGACAGAATTAAATGTTTACTGCAACGATGGAGAGATGAAAAATCTTTTCCAATTGATTTTTGTATATACTTCATGTCTTTGCATCCTTCAAATTTTTAGAACTGGAACATCTTCACAGTTCCAAACTTTTGATGCAGTTCAGTGGCCCAAATAGAATTGACCTTTTGGCTGAAGAAATACTTATCTTCCACACTAGGAAATATTTGCAAACAAACAAATAGAGAAAAAATTGGCAAGAACTGCAGATAATACCACAGTCCAAATATCAGGGAGCTATTAATTTAGTTGGGCCACACAATGAAAACATGAAGCAGCAAATAAAGGATAATCATTTATGTAAAATGCCTTTTTTTTCTGCAGCAAAAGTTTCAACTAGGAGAACACGGTGGATATGTCCAAGAATATTTCCAAAGGATTGATTGTTTTCATCAAAATGATAAAAGCAATGTCAGAGTGCAAGCTCTGCCCAGTTTGTTTGTGCATGCAACATGATGTATTAAAATGAGGGCAGAGGCTGTGGCACTGGCACTAGGCCCTGGAGGTGCAGTGGTTAGAATGCAGCATTGCAACAGCCTGGAGTTTGATCATAATGGGGTTTAAGGTTGATTCAGCCTTCCATTGTTCGGAGGTAAAATGAGGACCCACATTGTTGGGAGAAATATACTGACATTGTAAACCACGCAGAGAATGTTGTAAAGCAGTATGGGGTGGTATATAAGTCTAAACGCTATTGCTATTACTATGAAAATACATTGCTTCTGTCATCATTTACCATTTAACATCATCACCCAAGCCCCCAAGCAAATGTCTCTGAACAGGGCAGCTATTTCAGCAACTTCTGCCTGAAGACCAGTGAATGAAGTTTTGAATTATCACTGACTGAAAACCAGCTGCCACTATAGGTACAGCTCATATAAATCTGTATGGAAAATATTCTAAAACACATATTTCTGGCTGTGAATAGGGAATACTTTCCTGAAAATGAATAGCTTATGACATTGGGCTTGAGAAACTGTAGAGAGGCTGAGAAATTAATAGAATGTTAGACCTAAGCCACTAAAAAATAGGGACATGTATTGGTAAGTTAGCTCAAAAATGTTGGCCAAGTCCAGTAGGGTTCAGGGGAAGGAACCTGGGAAGAAATACTTAAAATTTTCCAAGAATTTCCACCTTAATTCTTCTTGCAGTTTTCAAAGTTCTTTTTTTAAATTGTTAATTTGAACATTAACTATAATATCTTCTTTAAAACAACAAAATTCTGAATTTAGAGAGATTTAGTTTAATATAGTGGTTAAGGCATCAAGCTAGAAATGGAAGACCATTAGCTCTTGTTCTGCCCTAGGAAGCCAGCTATTGACCTTGGCTAGTAGTTTTTCTCAGCTCTAGGTAGGAGGCAATGGGAAACCACTGCCAAGAAAACTACAGGGACTTGTCCAGGCAGCCTCTGAGAATAAAACATGATTGAATGGAAGAAAAAAAAATCCTCACTTCAATAGATACTGTAGTTTTAAAACTGGACTTCCTGATTGCTTAAACCATTTTGGAACCCAAACTAAGGCTGCAAGCATTATTATTAAATCACAGAGAATAATCTTGAAGCCTATCAAATTCCCCCATGAGCCAAAAATTAAAAAGCCCCCCAATTGTAATTCTGTTGGATATGTTTTTAGATGAGGCATTATTTTAATGGCAAAAAAATGAGTTATAAGCAACAGGAAAAAAAAGAACAAAGCCAAAAGACAGAAATATCTCATTCTTTAAGCACTTGATCTGCTATTTGTTTGAACGTGACTATATGTAACAAATGAAGAAAACTGAAAACAAGTAGATAAATAATATACATAAACATTAGGGTTTACAGGCAGATTTCACAGTACAAAATGTTATAATTACTAGCATTAAAATTGGAGAAGCAAAGTTCTCTTGGATTGTGATATGAACAACAAAACAGGGAGATGAATACATATTTGGGTTTTCTGAAAATCTTTGGAAGGAAGCTAACACTTTTAATTCTTGAATTAATATTCAGCTGCAGAAAAGAAATCCAATTATCAGATGATTATGATTAGTCCCACCTTCAAATCAGTACTAATCCTCTATTTGTTATTTCTGAAAACAGCAATTAAGAGGGATGCCATTCAAGATCAATTTAAAGAGTCAAATAAAAGCCTGTTTTAGTGTTTCTTTCCCCATCTGTTTGTGGTCTCCTCTTACAAAAAGGAAGGCAGGCAGGCAGGCAGGCAGGGGAAATTATTTTCTATTATGAGTAAACTAAAAATAAGTCTGCCATATGAAACTCCTCCTTCTTTTTCTTAAACTTTTGCCTTTACTTTTCTTCTTGAGGCATAATGGTTGCAGGTTTGATCTTTCATATCCAACTGCATCAAAAACTGATTCCAAATCAGACTGAATACCAGTTAGGCTTATTGTACTAGCTAGTGTCCCATCTTATCCATATAGTCCTAGCAAAAGTGTGATGATGATGTAGCTGGGCTACAGTTTCCCACCTTTACTGCACTATATGCACATTAACAGCTGGAATGGGATGCCATAAAAAGCAATCTAATTTTGTTTATTGTTTTGCAGTACAAAATAATACAGCTTGTGAAATATTCTGAAATAGAAAATTCAGTGATTCTCCAGCAGGAATGCAGACTTCAGCTGGAGATGAGGCACCAGAAGTGATTGGAAGTTTAGATTTGCAATAATGGCAAAATGTTCTTTGTCAGTCATTCTTAGGGTAATCAAATCAAATCTGCAGTTGTATTAATCACTGGATGTTGTGGGCAAGAGACAGAGGGTAGATCCAGGCAAAGCAGACTTCCCTGAAGATGAATCCCTGGTCCTTTATCCCAAGGTCCATAGTTATCATCAGCTCTGAAAATAAAGTTGGCTTTTCATTAAGAAATTTGCCCTAAAGTTTTGAGACAAATTATTTAAAGTTCTCATTGTTTTTCTTGATGCTGTCTTCACAGAACTCAAGACCAGAGCAAATCCAGTTCAGAGGCCTGGAACAGAATTAATCTATGACAGTTACTTGCAATGAATGTGATTATTTTATACATGAAAGGATAATTACAAATGCTGTCACAGTGTGGATAAAGTAGATTAGGGATTTAGAAATGTAAGGTTATTATCAAGCCATGAATTAGGATTAAGGCTCAATCACCACATACATTGTCTTGTCATATCCTGTGGTTGCCATGGGGATGAAAATGAAAGCAATCAGATGGCTGGCTATATATAATGTTTTGGTTTGGTTTAGTTTTTGAATAAACCATCCTCAACAAGCTGAGAGGAGTCAGTTTACACTGGATATTTGGAATGTTTTTTTAAAAAATAATTAACAGTCTATCTACATTATCTCTTCAGAATCATTTCCCCATTTTTCTAAGGATACATTCAAGATCTTTTTTTTCTCTCAAACAAAATTTCTCAGCAAGAGGTCACAGTGGTGATTTAATGAAAAATCATCCAGCTTTTACTTTTTTTATTTTAACAAAATGTATTTTGTAGTGTGAATGACACTGTGTGCTGTGTATTGCCACTGAGTTGCAAGCTCCTAAACAACCCAGCATTGTATCTTTTCAGAAGATGTTCTATGCCAATTTGCTGTTCATGAAAAAAAAAATCCTGTTATTGAATTTAGGTAATACAAAAGCAAAAAAACATCTCTGCTCCTACAATATATACAATAAATCCCATGGTTAGATGGATGGATCTGAAAAATGGAAACTTCCAACATTTTAAGACATCACACATACCCAAACTTGAGACTTTAATTCATCGAAAAAAGAAATATCAGTGTGTTTTAAGATGATTTAGCTACATCATGAAAGTTGTAATAGTTATTCAAGAACATATCCTCCATAAGTAAAGAATTTCTCATGTATATATCTATTCCTTCCAATAGCTTCAATGAATTTGGATGGAGAGGAAAAGGGTGTGAAATAAATGGGGCAATTGTGTAATTGGGACCTGGATGTCAGCCAGTGGTGGTATTCTACTGGTTCGGCCTGCTTCGGCCAAACCGGTAACTCTGACAATCAGCTGCTGGGCCCTCCCACCACCCCAGCTCTTTACTGACCTTTATTTCCTGCTTTTTCAACCTCAGCTGCTTCACGCAGCACATCCAATTGTCACGCATCAGCTATTTTACACACAGAGCTTGCAGCAGAAGGTGAGTTGCAAATGCTGCCCGTGCACAAAGCGCACATTTGGTGCATGCATGCGCAAAAGTGCACACACACACCAAACCGATAGGAAAACTTTTTGAAACCCACCACTGATGACAGCTAATTTTTTCTAGTACATTCTTATGCCTTTTATATATTACAAAATATATATAAAGAAGATCATTCTGAAATGAGTCCATATGACTCTATGCTGAACCGAGTCAACAGAAATAATCCCACCTATAGCGATGAATGTTCGTCTCCCCCCAAAAAACTAAGGCCATAGCTAAAGGGTCAAAATATGTAGCTTGGACTGATTTTTCAGAAATATCAATACTTTGCCACAATTAACCTTTTTAGAGTATCTTTTACATAATTAATTGGAAATATGCTAGTTTTATTTGTCTGTTATTTGCAAAACAAATACTCAAAACATTCTGGCTAAGCATTTAGTATCAATATATTTGGAAGCCACAAAATTGGGAAGATTGATTTATGACATAAGTAAAGTTAATGTGTATAAAAGTGCTTTTTAATAAATTCATTTACTGGCACATATATGCAATATTGCCTAGTCTTAATAGTGAGAGCAAAGTGGATAGACTCAATGGGAGGTGAGCCATGATGGAAAAATAACTAGCAGCTTCTGAAGTAAGATCCTGGCTTGTGACAGGCCTTACCATTTTTTGATTAACCCAATGCTCCCAAATATTACCCGAAGGCAAGAAATGAAGCCAGACCAGCCCCAGCAACAATACTGTGAGACAAACATGTAACAAAGGAGATAAACTGATGAGGACAAACCCCTATCTCTCCACTACATAGGTAACAAAAAAAAATAATATGAGGAATGGATCCACTGCCCTAGGACAGCTTTAACCTCCAAAGATTGCAACAATGCAGAACTAGCCATAATAAAGGCCAACTCCTCAAGTCCTCAAAGGCTGCCCAAATCATCCCAGATAACTTCCTGGAGCAACTTTCTAGGACCCTCGTAATAGCTACATCAGTAAACCTTTCACGGAGGCTTGCCTTCCATCTGCTGTTGCAATGGCACTGGGTACAGCATTAGAAGTCTTGAAAGACCATGTTAGGGGCCAATCCAGAGGTGGTATTCAGCAGGTTCTTACCAGCTCTGGAGAACTGGTAGTGGAAATTTTGAGTAGACCGGAAAACCAGCAAATACGACCTCTGACTGGAGATTTTACAGTATCCTTCCTCTGCCATGCCCACTGAGCCACGCCCACAGAACCTGTAGTAAAAAAATTTGAATCCCACCACTGGACCAATCATTATGAAGAAAATTGATCTATGTGATCACTGAAATCTGACAACAAGCTGATGATGCAAGCAAACTAAACAGACTTCAGGGAACTTCCGGAGATAAAAAGCTTACATGAGAACACATTTGCTGATGTCAGAATTAAATCTAGACCATGGACCCATAACCCATCTCTTAGTCTAGAGGTACATGCATTTTAAAAAGCAACAATAGTAAAATTGTGGGCTCTTTTTGTATATGTTTAAAATTGGATTGATATATTTCCATATAGCATACTTCCTTGCTACTTTAACATCACTTGAAATGTGCAACCATACGGGAGAATCCAGTAAAATTTCTTCTCAATCAGTCAACAACCCCTCATTTCTTGAGGTTGATGACCATAAATTAGAAAGGCCTTATATGAAAGTTCCTTTTCCTCTGGTCCATAATCCAAATTCTGCACCATCAGAGTAGCAGCTTATGACATAGAAATCACAAATTACTAAGGTGATATAAAGAAGGAATTATTTAATGCATACTTTCTGTTCCTATGTTTAACATTAAATTTCCTTCTCTACATTGGCATAGATCTTTTACATCTCTGGAAAAAATTCCATCAAATAACATCATACCACTGAGCCTGGTATCTAGATGTGATGGAATTTATAGTCTCATGCATCAATGCAAGAGGTAGCACAAAGCAGTGGTTTTACAGCATTACACAGACAGGAGCTTAAATTATTATTATTTTATAACTGTTTGGGTAAAATATTAATGTTTTAATTAAACATAGCAGCAAAAAATATACGGTGATAAAGGAACCTTGATGAATATTCTTATATTACTCAGGATTATGTCAATACATAATTAAGCATGTTTAATTTCTGGACAATAATAAATTTCTGGAATAAGAAGTTCCTAGAAGACATTTTTCTGTTTCTCACATGCTTTCTGGGACTGCTGGGGTTGTAGTTTGTTAGCAACTGGATAACCCAATCCTTGATTTACTACTGCATGTAGGAAATTGTGTCTTAGGGCTCTCCCCCCCCCCGAAAAGATTATCTTTATCCATTCTTGGGTTTTTTTCTCTTATTATTATTTTCACACTGAAATATACATCACTTTTTTTACTACAGCTTAAATGAAAAATAAAAGCTCCATTCTAGCTAATGTCATTAAGAGCTTTTCCTAATGTTATTTTTTTAAAAAAACTTCTCATATCTGGAGTATAACAGTTGAAAGGGAGGGAGGGAGGAAGGAAGGAAGGAAGGAAGGAAGGAAGGAAGGAAGGAAGGAAGGAAGGAAGGAAGGAAGGGTTATTTCAAACAAAAAGCAACAGCAAGAAGCAGAAAGCAAACAGGCCCATTAAAGCAGTTAATTTACTGCACCAGCAACTTCATCATAGCGTGTCCTGCTAAAAGCTAATTCTGTACCATGAAGCATATTATATTAAAAAGAAAGACTAGTTTAATTTTGTTTAGCTGTGGATAAGTTTAGCACTGGAGGAGTAGAAGTCAAAACAGAGCGATGTGTGGAAAGAAGTATAAGCCACAGTTATTCTGGGTGCTTGAAAATAACATTGAGAATCTAGAATTTTACTGGAGCAGACCTTTCTTCAAAGATGTTAAGAAAAAATATCAAGTACTGTAATTGATACAGATAAATCAAGCCAATTTTCATTCTTGTCTGTCTGCAGGAGATTTTCTGGCCCTGGTGCCACAATGTTTTTTGATATTTTGATATCTTGGTTTGGATGGGAGAAAGCATCATTTGTTGTTCTGCCTATGTTAATGAAATTTTTGGCAAGTCTTGATTCATATCAGAGAGAGAAAGAGAGAAAGAGACAGACAGACAGACACACGCACACACACACACAAGCAATATTACAAATCTTACTTCATTTGATCCAAATAAATAAACACAAAGCAGCCCTATTTGTACTTCATTTGTATTCAGATTTTCTTCTCAGTTTATTTCTGTTGGTTTGTTCAGACCTACCTTGAAGCTTGGAAGAAAATATTGTTTGCTACTGTCAGAAAATAGATTTTCTGGTGTTGCTATGCAATTCACAATTTGTTGGATTTGGAGAAAGATCAAATCCACCAATGGCAGTGTGACACCACATACCCAATACTGGTATCAAAGCCATGCCCCTTTAGTATAAAAGGGGCACCCCAACTGCCATTTACCTCAGGTTTCTGATAACATCACATCTGCATGGGCAGACTGTCTTGTCTCTGGAGTAGTCTAATAGAAATATCTGTGCTGCATAAGCAGACAGCTTTAAGAAACCTCAAGGAAGCCTCAAGCTGAAAGGAAGAAGACATTCCTAGGCTAAAGACAATTTCTATTACATATTGAGACAGAAGACAGAGAAACCCCAACTACATAGGTAGTTGTAAAACTAAGAAGATCTGAGGGGAAAACAAGAAGGAAGAGAGGACACTGGTAATATTCTTTTCTGAGTGTTTATTTGTTTGAATTGCTTGTTACAATAAATATTGATTTGAAAAACATCTGGGCTCGACTTTTTACATAATTTAAATATATAGACAGAGTTTACAAGGTCCACAAATATTAATTGATCATAGGATTAATTAATAAAATTATTAACAGCTACAAATGGCAGGAAGGGGAAAATGGAAGGTAATCTGACCCTGCATGCAATGCTGACAAGGAGTTATGGATGGGGGATTTTTTTTTGTATTATTATTTTTTATTGTGCAATTTCCATTATTATATATACAATTTCCATATCCACAATGAGAGTGTACTGTCTGGGTACAATTTTTTAAAAATACAAATAACAAAACATATACACACATTAATTATGTGTGTAATAATTAATAATTAATTATAATTATAACCATTATTCACTCAATCTATTCACCATAAACTTCACTTATCCTTATTAAACAGTTTCCATTATTTAATTAAACACTCTGTTCAGTTTTATCATATAATTAATTAATATCACACCTTATGAATATCACCATTATCACCATTATCCTCCAAATCTAATATTTATATTTCCTTATCCTGTTTATTCAACATTCATTATTTAGTTATACATTTACTTCATTTGTATTTAGATATTCTCCTTGATTTTAATTTTCTAACTTCTTCTATTTTCTAAGCATTGATAAAATAGTTCCCAAGTTAAAAAGTATTCCATGTCCTTCTTATCCTTGATCTCCAAAGTTAATCCATCTATTTCCACACAATCTAATATTTTCTTTATTATATTTTCCTCTGTAGGTATATTTTCATTTTTCCAATTTTGTGCAAACATAATTCTCACTGCGGTTATCACATGTAAAATTAAATATGTGATTCTTTTGTTATATTTTTTCAGTAAAATATCCAACAAAAACATTTCTGATTTTAAATCTATTTATTATTTTGTCATTCCTTCTAACCACTGTTTTATTTTTCCCCAATATTTTTTTTCCCTTGGGCAAATACGATAATAAGAACCCAGTATCTGTTTACATTTCCAAGATTTGGGAGATACGTTTGAAATATTTTGCCATCCTTACTGGAGGCAAGTGCCATCTATAAAACATTTTGTATAAATTTTCTTTATAAGCTGTTGACATCATCAATTTATAATTCCTTTCCCAAAGTTTTTGCCATTTGTCTTATTCTATGGTGTACCCAAAATTTTTAGACCATACTATCATTGTTTTTTTACCTGTTCTTCTTCCATTTTAAAATTTAATAAATAGCTACATAATTTTTTTATTGATTTGATTTGTCTTCCATCCCTAAAAATATCTGGTCTAGTCACCAATGTTTTTCAAAGTGTACTTCATAATATTCCAATGTTTCAAAATAATTCTCATATTTTTGTCTTTTAGGTAAAAGCCATTCTGAACTGGATATATAAATTCATTCAGAAGCCTTTTCAATCTTTCTGCTATTGTTGAGGCATATATTTTATAGTCTACATTTAATAATGATATCAGTCTGTAGTTTTTTTTAATCTGTTATAAGTCTGAATCTCTTTTGATATTAAAGTAATATTTGCTTCTGACCAAGGTTTGGGGAGGTTGGCCTTTAACAAAGTTTCATTATAGACCTCCAACATTGGCAGCCCTTATGTATCTTGTAAATGTTTATAAAGTTCTGCTGGCAGCCTATCTGGTCCAGGTGTTTTATTGTTTTTTTTTTCCTTTTAATTGCTCCTGTTAATTCCATCATCATTATTCTTTCACTTAGCATCGCTTGCACTGTTTCTTGTGTCTTAGGTAATGCAGCCTTCTCCCAGTATTGTTTTATCATGTCTTCTGATACTTTTTCTTGGCTATAAAGTTTTCCATAAAATTCCTGGATTATTTTCTTTTTATCTTCATTTTGGTGGTGGAGAATCCCCTTCTCATTTAACAGTTTATGTATCATTTTCCTCTCTTTTTTTCAGTTTATATCCTAGCCATCTTCCTGGCTTATTTGCATTTTCAAAAAAGTTTTGTTTTGCCATTTTAATTTTTTGTGCCATTTCTTCTTTTTCTATTAAATTTAATTTGTGTTTTGTTAATTCCATTTTTTCTTTTATGGTACTCTTGCAGGGTTTTCTGCAGTTCTATCTCCAGCTTTTTAAGATCTTCTTGTGGTATTTTTTGTTGTTTCTTTTTCTATGTTATGGATGCTTGTGCTAGCAGTTTGAGATTGGAGACATGATGGTGCTCAGCAAGTTGGCTGACTGCTAACCCAATTAAAAGTAAGTGAGGACTGACACTAAAATGCATACTAGGATTATGGTCAATGCATAATTCTGATTTTTTGCAACGGTAGAGTCCTTATTGCTGGGTGACCCTTTCTTCTCTACAGTAGATGTAGAGGAACCATTCTTTCCTTCAATGCAAATAAACATTGATTGATGTGAAGAAGAAATAAGTATTCATGAAAAAGGATAGATGCCCTTTCAAGAATCTAAAAGGTAATAAGGACCATATCAGGAATGAGAATTTCTGCCCCTCCCCGCTTTGCCATTCTTCAGTAGGCATCCTTTGTTTTTTTAACATTACTTAATTGAGAAGATGTTTCTAAATCACACTGTCAAAGTTGAACCAGAGAGACGTTGTATCCATAAGTCAATTACAGAAGAAAAACAGAGGAAAACTTTGTACATGACTTTTTTTCCACACAGTATATCTGCAAACAATATGTTTTTTTTTAAAAAGAACTTTTAAATAATTGGTAATTTGATATTGATGATGATGAAGATGATGATGAAGAAGATAGCTCAACGTCCATGTAACTTTACAAAGTAGAAGATAGAAAGATCTTCCCTGTCAATTCCATCATTTTAAAACAACCTGAAAAAAGTGGATTAGGTGAAAAATGTCCAATTATTTCAAGAATGTGGTGGTATAGCATGAAAGTGCCCTTTGTGACTGAGTGTGATTGACATTCCTTGAAAGGACAAATGGATAGCATCATTACTGTGATAGCCATCATTTATTCTATGTGTTGTATTCTGGTTGGCAGATTTGGTGAATAACAGATTTAAAGCAATCATTTTATTTACACATAACTCCTTTACATTTCAATTCATCTCTCCTAATGTAGAATTTCAGTGCCCTTATTTTCCACAGAAGACCAGAAATTGTGGATATCAGACCCTTCAATCAAAAAAGAAACCAAGGGAATGGATACAAATTCAAATTCTCAGTATTCTTCAAAAAGCATTAAATTATTTTAGAAGATTTCTAGATAATTTCACCCCAGGCCAAGTGATTACTTCTGACCTTTCCATGACTATCTTTTCTGTATTCTCTTTTGGGTCAATGCATTCAAAACAATATTTATAAAGACTGTAGAATTTCAAAATAGAGTGAAGCTTGGTGAAGCTTTCCAGCAAAGACTTGACTTCTATCAATCATTTTGTGTGCTTGTTTGGGGGAAAAAATCAACTTCCACAGTGATAAAATGTAGCAGAAGGTGTTCTTTACCTGGTGTCAGCCAATCATGATTTTCTGATTGGTTTCAAATCAGCTTTCCAGGGTGTTATTTAAACTTCCAAACCTGAAACAGAATGTTCTTCATACTTTTTGTATAGCTTTAGCTTTGTTCACCTTCAGTACTCAGTTTGGAAACAATGGAATATCAAAGAGACTGTCACCAGACTTAAAAACTATTAGCTGATTAATGATCTGCCTTTTTAAACTTGACTGATAATTAATTAGAGAAACTGTAAAATAAGCCGTGGCAGTATAACACATACTTGTGTTTATCTCTGGTTAACTCCATCTTTCCTTTCCTGTTTGCCTTTTTTTGAAATTTAGGGATCCACATACATTTCCTCCTAATTCAGGTTTATGTGTACATCTCTGTGTTTTTCAAAGCATGGGAGGGTAAATGGTGAGAAACCCTGCCTGACCTATGTGTAATGATATTGATCAAGAAAGGGATCCTAAATGTTACCCTAGGCAAATAAATAGACAGGATTAGTTGTTTACTATTCAATTAGTGTAATATGTACCTTGACATTTAGATTGTAGGGTGCTGTATATAGCATGTGTAAACAGCTATTTAGATGTTTTATATTACAAACCAAAACCAAAAATGTCCAATTATGATGATTTATGGGAGCTGTCAATGTGTTCATGGGAGAGAGGGTTAAAAAAATAAGGTAATGATTGTGACTGCCCAATGAAATCTCAAGTCTGAAAGTATTGTGGGAAGAAATATCCATCTGGTTCAGTTCCAAGCTGGGAGAAGGACACTAGAAATGTGGAGGCTGATTGGAAAGATGGTTTATTGATGAAGCAGAACCACATAGGTTTGTGGTTCTGGGCAGCTGACAAAATGGAGTTGGGGGGTGTTATACCTTCTTTGAGCTTTATATTTGAGCTTTGTATTTGAGCTTCCTTTTTCTGTGCAATAACATGTTCTTTAATATTCTATTGGCTGTAGCCAGATTCCTATGGGGTCATGTAGAGGTTGTGTAGGGGTCGTAGCTGGCTCTATAGGTAAAAGAGGAAATGAAAATCCTAGATGTTTGTTTGAGATCCCAGGTTTGGTTAAAGTTTGGATTGATCTGGGGTGCAATGAAGGGGCTTGTGTTCTGAAACGGGTTGGGCAATTCCTATTGTGGCTTAGTGGCTTTTTCCTGGTTTGGATCTTGAGTGAGGGCTATTCCTACCATTCTGGCTTTGTTTCAAAATATCCTGTCTTAAATGGATTACCAAATCTACATTTCTAAAAGTTGGCCCCCTTGTTTTCTGCCTGGGGAAGAAAGACTGGGGCTGATTTCTGAATAGGCTGGCCCAATCTTCCTTAATGGGCACAAAATATCTGCTGGGGCCATTAAGAAAGACTGAGTCTGCTTCCTGCGTCAAGAAAAGCATGTTTCTCCATTTCTCATTTAGGGAAATATACTAATATTCTGCCTTAAATATTTCATTCTTCCAGGAAGCAGGGTGCTAACTTTCTACAATATATATCCTCCCTCAACTTTAAAGTCCAAGAAACTAGGAAGGGTGCATTCTGAGGTATTTGCCATGTACCATTCCTTTTATAGGCTCAGCTGCCTCTTTTCTAACTATTGCCTAGTCTGTGGCACTCACTCCTGCTTCCCATATATTATTATACCTACAGACTATATGAGTGCACCTTATTTATTTATCAGCAAGTGCCTAATGATATTTTGTCCCTTTCCACTTCCTTTGCATACACATCCACAAAACAATTGCAAGATGGCTTTGCAAAGTGTCCCAGTCACCTGATTAGAATCCACTCGTGTGAAATCTAAACCTGACATGTCAGCAATTTTATCCACAAAACATACAGCAAGCATGTCAGGGTGACCTGCAGGGAGTTTTGTCAATTCTTTTGTGTCCTGGCATTGGATACTAGATTTTGTAAACTTGCCACTGAACTATAAAATTCCTGCATTTCATATAAGGAAATGAGACTTTGGATCACCATTTTATATTACAATATTTCCTTGATAAAATGTGTACAGTAGGAAAATAAGCAGACACTTGATATAACAGGTATTTTTCTCACACATACCCCTATATGTTTGCACATGCATGAAGTCTACCTCGTGGATTAGGACAACAAATTATAGTATAGGTACAGGTATATGGGGATAAACGTATATCCTGCTTAACACAGGGTTTTTGAAATTTTACATGTCTTCACCAGCTGATTTGTGATATCTGTTGCAGTTTAGAAGAATAGATTAATAATTTTATTGTCATTTTGAATGTACACTAATCAGCATACATTAAAAATGAAATGTTGTTGCCTACAGCTCTCACTGGGTCACCACCTCCAATATAAACATGACAAAATTCATACATACATACATACATACACATATACACATACACATATAATATATGACACAGAGAAACAATACAGTCTAGGTTGCGTATATGTATTTGTGCTGGATGTTATAGGTAACACTTCCTTTTTTCTTTAAAGGGGAAAAATGGTGGAACTTTATTCAATATGGTGTCAGATCATAAGAATGGTGACCTTCCATGACAACTCTAAGTTATTGCCACATTCACTTCTCTGTACAATATTAAGATTTATTAGGAGCCACTTTTCAAAGGTCCTATCTTTTTTCAGAACATGATAATATAATAATAAAACACTGGAACTTCATCTGGTGGCTGTAACAATACATTAAGTTTGATGTATTAAGTGACTTTAAAAAAATATCTTTAGCCATAGACAGTGGTTTTGTTTTCAGTCTTAGTTTAATAGCCTTATAATATATAACACATGGCTGGTCCAAAGAAGAAAAGATGGTGAGTGCAGGAAGAGGGAGTATACAATGGAAACTTTGTATTTTTATAAAATGTGTCCGAACCTATAAAATGAGAGGGTTTTAGAATTCCCTCCCCACAAATGAAAACACAATTATCCACCTCTGTCCTATTCCCTTGCGATACAGAGACTAAAAAGCTGAAAGAGAGGGAGAAAAAAAGATTGTAATACATGGCAGGAATATTATATCAAGGTCATGGTAGGACATTTAAATGGCACTTCTAAAAAGCTACTTTGAGAGTAGTCAGGATCATTGGATACTTGGATCTACAGGAATAATGCACAAGGAGTTGTGATATGTGTAACATGCTTTTAAACTTGCTTTTCCTAACAACCAACTTTTGTGTTTGCTTTTGCTCTGTTTTACTGCATTGCTGTAGGAAATGTAATCTTTCCAAGCTGTCATTGAATCAGAATTTGGTGGTGAAAGGGTTTGCACAATTCCTTTCTTTGGTCTGTTCAGTTGAAAGGAGAAGGACCTGTACCTAAGAAGGATATTTAAAGTAAAAGAATATTTAACTTTTTACATTTAAGGAGAGATATGACACATTCATCCAAGACAGGGATGGATCAGTATCTACTTCATAACAACCTACCTGATTAGCCCAATCAGACCATTTTGGTCACCCTATCTTCTTTCCTGCTTATTACCTGACAACAATATCATATCAATTATCTGTCTGTCTGTCCACCTGTCCATCCATCTGTCCATCCATCCATCCATACTCTGTATAGATAGATAGATGATAGATAGATAGATAGATGATAGATAGATAGATAGATGATAGATAGATAAATGATAGGTGATAGATAGATGATATATAGATGATAGATAGATAGATAGATAGATAGATGATAGATAGATAGATAGATAGATAGATAGATAGATAGATAGATAGATATGATGGAACACAGCCCAACTTCAAGATAACTCTGATCTAACAGATCTAAGGAATCAGAATTCTTTGTCACTCTTGAGAGAAGATAAACTTCAATTTAAGGGGCAGATTACACATTTAGTAAAATAAAGAGAATGAAGTAACAAACAAAGCAAACAAACAAACAAATAAATGTAATGGTAAAAGAAAAAAAAGACTAGAAATCAGAACACAATGAGCTCTACTCCTGCCTAAAGTAGAAAGCCAGCTGGGTGACTTTTGGCCTGTCATTCTCTCACATAACCATAAAAGGAAGGTACTGACAAACAATCTCACTAAGAAAACATCATGAGCTTGTTTCGATGATTACCAGGAGACAACAAATTGGGTTGAAAGCAAATACTTTAAGATAATCTTTTGGAGGGGAGGGGCTGTCCTATTTCAGAAGCAGATGGGTGTGCCTATTTGGATCTGGTGCTTTTATGGAAGGTAATGTGGATCTGAAAATGAACAAAGGAGATTTTCTTTCATGGGAAATACCAGCATGACTTCAACAATGCCTGATATCAAAGACAGTGATATCCAAAGTGACATGTATTAAACAAGCATGTTGCCAGATCAGGGCTTTCTTAACAAATGAAAAGCAAAGAAAGTAGTTCTAGCTGTGATTAAAAACTGTGTTGTTCCTATTTCATACATTGTTTTCAAGTACATAAAGAGGAGTCCAGGAGGACCACAAAGAGATGATTTTAAATTATGCAATACTATGAATGTATCAGAGAAGAAAATATAACCTTCAGTGTTATTGACTATTTCTGTGATAAGGAGAACTGTAATAGTGACTGAAAGCACATTTAAAAGACTTGATTCTGTTGCAGAATTTTTGTTTCCTCATTCAAGTAAAACCCAAACCTGGAGAATCAGTCTGCAGATTTATTTCCTTGATCAAGGGTTTAATGAATGCTTCTGAAATACTACTGTCATATATATATATATATATATATATATATAGGTCTTGGTGTATTCGGGTCTTGTCCCGTGTAAGATTGAGAATACCTTGGCAACGTTTCGACGAAATCTCATCCGTCATCTTCAGGCTGGTGTCTTCAGCTTCGTTCTCCTGGGAGAAGTGTGTGATCGTGGCTGTTTTTCCCTTTTAAACTCTAGAGTTGGATGTGTTGTTACTTTTTGATTGGTTTGTGGAGTTGATGTATGCAGATTGGATGGCTTTTTCCTGAGACCCTGTGTGGCTGAGGTGCTGGCTGTGTGTCTCTCAGCCTTTTGTGTTGTAACGACCTGGGTAATGGGCTGTGTGATGACCTTCTGAGTTCTATTGTTGTGACGTCCTGGGTGTGGTGCTGTAATCTCCTGGGTCGTTGTCTGTGCTGCAACCTCCTGATGTTTTGTGTTGTGATCTCCTGAGTTCTGTGATGTAGTATCCTGGGTGGAAGGCTGTGATGTGACATTCTGGGCCTTGGTTTGGCTCGAGTTTGAGGTCTGGCTATGTGTTTATAGCGTGTGTCAGTTTGCTTAGTTTGGGGTTGGAGGGGGTGTAGCAGCTGGTGTTGCAGCCATGGTCTGGTTTCTGGATGGTGGTTGCCTTTCATCTGTGGCGTGGGCTTGGGTTTGAGTCTGGTGAAGGAGATTGGTGGTGGCATCATGTGTTATTTTGGGTCCGGTGTTGGTTTTTGTGGCTGGGACTCGTTTGTTGATTAGGGCTAGTTTCCAGATGTCTGGTAGGCGGAAGTATCATCCCATTTATTCATGTTATGGGGTGTTTCTCTATTTCGATGGCTTCCTAATTATTCTCTTGTTGAAGTGTTCAGTATTGGAGATAAGTTTGGATCCCTCAAAATCAATTTCATGTCCTGTGGCTTTAAGGTGCTGGAAAAGGGAGGAAGTTTTTCTTCTTTTCTGACTGCGTTCTTGTGTTCTGCGATGCGTGCATTTATTCTCCTGTTGGTTTGTCCAATGTATGTGGCTGGGCAAATTTTGCATGGTATTTTATAAACTCCTTGGTTTTCTAGCTGGATCTTGTCTTTGGGGTTTCTTAAGATGTTGGCTATTTTTTGGTCAGTGCCAAAGGCTGTCCTGATATTGTGTTTGTGGAGAATTTTGCTGATTTTATCTGTGGTGCCTTTGATGTAAGGGAGGAGGGCGATGCCATTGTCCTGTTCTGTGTCTTGGTTTTGGGAGTCTCCCTTCGATTAGGTTGGTGATTGTGCTTCTTTGGAATCCATTGGACATTAATACATTAGTGAGGGTGTGTAATTCTGTTCTCAAGTGGTCTTTGTCAGCTAGGCGTTTGGTTCTGGAGATGAGGGTCTTGGCTACGGAGTTGATCTGTGCAGGGTGGTGATGGGATTGTGCATTTAAGTAGCGGTTAGTGTGTGTCTTTTTCTGGTAGATGGTGTGTCCTAGGGAGCCATTGGGTTTTTTGTAAATTAGGACGTCCAGGAACGGAAGTTGATTGTTGGTTTCTGTTTCCATGGTAAATTGTATTTTGGGGTGTAGGCTGTTGAGATGTGTGAGGAAGTTGTCCAGTTTTTCTTTCCCATGTGGCCAAATTAAAAGTGTCATCTACATATCTAAGCCAGAGTTTGGGTTTGTATTCGGATTTGTCTAGAGCATTGGTTTCAAAATGTTCCATGTATAGGTTAGCGATGACGGGTGAGAAGGGTGATCCCATAGGTGCTCCTTCTATCTGTTTATATCTTTGTCCATTGTGGATGAAGTAGTGTTGGAAAGGCAATGGTTGGTCAGATCTAGGATGTGCTTAGGGGGTTGTATTTGTTTTGGATAGCTGTCAAGGCTTCTTTAATAGGTACTTGAGTGAAGAGGGATATGACATCAAGCTCACAAGTAGGTCGCTGGGTTGTAGGTTTTGTTTCTTTATTGTTTCTATGAAGTGGAAAGAATTTTGTACGTGTGAGGTGATGGATTCTGTGTAGGGCTGGAGTTGTTTGGCGAGAAATTTGGCAAGGTTCTGTAGAGGTGAGCCTATGGAGCTGACTATGGGTCTGAGTGGTGTTCCTTCTTTGTGTATCTTGGGGAGGCCATAGAGCTTAGGGCATCTGGATGATTTTTCTCTGGGGATGATTCTTTGTTGGATCTCTTCACTGATGGGCGAGGCTTTTATTTTGGATTTGGTGGTTTTCTCCAGATAGGTGGTGGGGTCTGTGTTTAGAGGTTTGTGGCTTGGTCTTGGTAGGTTGGATAGTTTGGATTGGTAGTCAGATGTGTTCATCACGACTGTGGTGTTGCCTTTGTCTGCTGGGAGGATGATTATGTTGTTGTCTTTCCTCAAGTTCCTGAGTGCTTTTTGTTCTTCTTTGTGTAAGTTGCTTCTGGGTGGACTGCTGGAGCAGAGGACGTTGGTGACTTCAAGTCTGATTTTATTGGCTGTGTCTGGGTTAATTTTGGCTAGGCTAGCTTCAACTCCACATATGATGTTTTCAGTGGGGATGCGTTTGGGGGCGACAGCAAAGTTGAATCCTTTGGAAAGGACATTGGTTTCTGCCATGGTGAGGGTTCTGTCTGATATGTGGTGTACTGTTTGTTTCATGCATTGTTGGGGGGGGTTGGGCTTCTGGTGTTTCTCTAGTCTGTGGAGTTTGTTGGTGTGTGTGTCTGTCTTGTGAAAGGTTTCTGTTTGCTCTCCAGAGGGCTAGTTGTTTGGATTTGTCCCAGAGTGCTGGGTGGATTTTGTTACTGAGTTTGAGGTGGAGGGTGAGTAGGTCCCTGTTGGTTTGGTCTAGTAGGAATCTTTTCCTGTGGAGTTCGTTTCTGATTAGAGCTAATGCAGTTCTTTTCAGGATCCTTTCAGTGGCTGAGGTTTTAGTGTGGAATTTGAGTTGGAAGCATGTGGGGATCACGTTTTTGTCTCGGCAATTGCGTAGGAATGTGAGGTCACATAAGATGGTGGCTCTTTGCACTTCGAGTTTCTCATAGATCATATTGTTCCAATTCTTAGATACTCCAGGGGTATAGTATGTATACTAGAGGTAGTATTCAGCAGGTTCTGACCAATTCTGAAGAACCGGTAGCAGAAATTTTGAATAGTTCAGAGAACCAGCCAATAGCATCTCTAACTGACCTCGCCTCATCTATTCTCTGCCTCCCAAGTCCCAACTGATCAGCTGGGTCTTCTTTTGTTGCCCTGCAGAGGAGAACAGAGCTGGAAAACAGGTTAGTGGGGTGGCGAGGGAATGGTATTTTGCAGTAACCTTCCCCCAGGAGTGGGGCGGGAATGGGGATTTTGCAGTAACCTTCCCCCAGGAGTGGGGAGGGAATGCCCACCAAGCCACACCCACCCACCCACCTCACGCCCACCAAGCCACACCCATAGAACTGGTAGTAAAAAAATTTGATTCCACCACTGATGTATACACAGGTATATTCTCTAGTTTGTTCATGTCAGCTTGCACAAATGCTTACCAAATTAAGCATTTACATTGTTTGGAACCCATTAATTTCCAGCTGCTTTTGGCTGGCTGCCAGAGACAGGTTGAAAAGTTCATAGCAAGTTGAGAAGTCTGCTTGCATTGCCCTGTTCATTTAATATAGCAACGTTTGCATTAATAATTGCAGTAAGTTATCATATTCAAATAGGAAAAAATAAAAGCCTCTATTTCTACTGCTTCTGACTTTTACTATGCTGGAGTAAATGACTTTTGGATACATACACATACAGAGAGAGAGAGAGAGAGAGTTGTGTCCAACTCTGGGGCATACTGCTCATCTTTGTTTCTTGGTCAAGGAACCCGGAGTTGTCTGAAAATAATTTCCATGGTCATGTGCCCACAGCATTGCTATATGCCAAAGGCACACATAATGCTGCTACCTTCCCAACAATCCCCTAATAATCTATTCGCTTTGTATGCTTTCAAATTGTAGATAGGCAGGAGCTGGGGCAAGTAACAGGTGTCCACCTTGTTCCATGTAGCTCAAGTCTTGAACCCAAGCTGTCAGCTCTCCAGCTGACAAGCTCAGCATCTTTAACTGCTGAGCCATTGTGCCCCCTACACATACATATACACATAAATAAAATGTATGTATGTGTATATACAGTACACATTTGGTTGTGCATGTGTGTGTCTGTATGTCTGTGTGTGGAGAAAATGAATAAATTAAAAAGTACATCATTCTTTCTGTTAGGTCAAGAGGATTTTCACTCCAAGTTTTTGAGTCTTTCCTTTCTCTTTTCTGCTCTAACCTTGATGACTTCTGAAAGTTCTGCTATAAAGTAAGATCCTTTCAATTTCTTAAACGTTGCTCTTAAAACATGTAGTTTTTATATAGCTATTCTTCTTGTATTGAATTTTCAAAACTATAGAATTTCTCTGAGAATAGGTACAGCAATTTATGTGTCCTAATAGTTTGATTCATTTTGAATAAGGAGGGTATGAGATGTATATCTTAAAAAATAATAAAATACAGCATTAAATTAAGAAGTTGCAACTTGAATAAAGCCTTTGGATATACATATTTCCAAATACTTTTGATCAATATGTATTTACAAAAAACAAAACTGCATAAAATCTCTTTTCACTGCATGCCTTAATATTTTCAGAATATTCCTAATACCTGTTGAAAAAATTGTTCAAGTTAAATAAATGCCAGCTTCTTGCTAGGGAGCATCTTGTCTATTTAAACAATTAGTTATTAAATAAAGGCCTTCTTTTTAGTGCTTTAGAATCTAATCTTTCTAGAATCCTTTTATTGCAATATTTATGTTACTAAGGGCGACTTGGGGGCTTAGCGGTTAACTCCTGCTAACCTAGCAGTTTGAAGCATGCAAATGCAAGTAGATAAATAGATACCACCCTGCAGGAAAGATTACTGTGTTCTGTATTTTCATGATGACCACATGATGATGGAAACATCTCAGCTGCTAAGAATCAGAGATGAGCATCGCACCCTTGAGTCAGTTACAACTGGACAGGGGTTTAAACATTTTATTTTACTAACTTTTACCTGCCTGTGAAGTAAAAGTTGAATTGGTGCTTTCTTTTCAGCATTGAATCCCTGCTTCAACAACATCTTTGAGAGACAGGCAATAAACATTAAGTAAACAGAAAAATAAGTAAACAAAGAACAGTGAATTCTTTGATTTCAGAATAGGTTGGGAAGATTGAATGTCCTAATTCAATGGAAAAAGTATACTGGATTCTTTATTAGTGTAAACTGACTACAACTAATTCATGAGGCATCATCACACAATGGCAATATACACAGTCTCTTCCTCTATGTTTGTTTCTGTTAGATTTGCATGAAGAGTCAGACTCGGAGTGCTTCAGTGAAGAGTTTATTAGTGACTACAGCTCATAACAGACCTGACTTGGCTGGACTGCGCTGCTACTTATAGCCAGCAGCTGCAGTTGCCAGCCAATCAGAGTGCAGGGTTTTCCCGCACTATTTAAACCAATCATTTCTGACATTTTACAAGAACAGTTCAAACTTAAACAATGACATTCAAACCTGCATACATAACAGTTTCCAAGACTAAATTAGTTTCTGTTATCCAACATCTTTCATTGCATATGTAGTTGTCAATAATATCTAAATCTAGGCCTTTGGCTGGAGAAGAATGCCAGTGGTAAATGCCAGTGAACATTTGGCATAAATAAGAAACTATCACACTGCTTCAAACTTTGAATCATGCACTTGTCAAAGCCATAATAGTGTCATAGTGAGAAATTTGATACCACATGGTATGTGGACTGAAATCACAATATGATAAAACAGCTAAACAATGAAGGTACAACAGCCAGTGGTAATAAAATGAATTTCTGTACAGTATTAAATTGTCAAAATGTCTGCTTGGAAACTGATTGCACTACTGCATCTCACAGGGGTTACTTTGGAGCATAAGAGGATAAGAACAGCTTTGAGACCATAGGAAAAACAAAATTACATCAAACAGCAATGCAAAGGGTCATGATCAATTATCAACTCTTTAGATTATTTTTTTGAGAATTTTATTGCTTCCGATCACTACAAAATGTAGGTTTTTACTACTCGTTTTGTGTAGCATATCATTAAATGTATCACCAATCCTCTTTATTTCCAACCTGTACCTATGGAGGAAGCTATGCATTTTGCTTAGAGACATCTGGATTAGCTATAGATTTTCAAAATAGGGAATTGTTTGCAACAGCACAAACCTGCTAAAACATATTAACTTCCTATATAATATTGTCAAATGTTCTACAAAAGAAAGGGCTACATATAACTTTCCCTAATTAACATAACTTTTAGGATACATTTCTAAAATTCCACTTTGCCATTTCAATAATGACAAAAAGACATATTTAAATTCACATGGCAAGGCAAAAAAAACCCATGTTAAGTGTGGTTACAAAATGCAAAAGGAAGATGAAAATTGGGTTTACTGAATTTGAAATCCACTTCACTGATACCATAACTGTAAAAAAAAAACCTTTAAAAATAGCTCTCATTATCATTTGTTCCTTGTAGACTACCCCTCATGACTAAGGTAGATCCTAAATTAACAATACATGGATATAGAGATGAACAAATTAGTACTAAACATATTTAGGATTTATTTAAGAGACTGTCACAGGAGATGTTAATTGTACTTTTATTACTTTATTTTAAACTGCAACTGTCAGAACAATTATAGTAATGCATATAAAGCATAAATGTTCAGATGACTTAATTATTTTTACATTATTCAACAGAAAACAATACCAAAATGGGCTGGCATATATTTGGAGGTGGTATATCCTCTCTGTTTCCTGTAACCAATAGAGTGAATGGGACAAGAAAAACATACATTGTAGTTGAATAAAAAAAGTTCACTAATCACCTGAAACCATTTTTTTAAAAAAACAGCAAAAAGTAGTAATAATCATAAATTTATTTCAATTTTCCTCCATATTTGCAGACTGTATATAGAATTTTTGCTTACTCATTTGAGCCTTATAGTTTTAATAAGTTAATATGAGAGATTGTGAATGATTTAGAAAATAAAATAAAAGATTGGAAATAAATTGTGGTGTGGATCAACTAATCCAACAGTAAACAATTATATGAAATGGATCCAGTTTACTATTTCCTTGACTCAGTTAACATGTTTCCCTTTTTCCTTAAATTTTCCTATCTTTCCTTATTTAGAAAGCTCTCTGCTTCTTTTCCCCATCAAAGAACAGTTTCTCTGTTTTGCTTTTGCAGCCACTCAGCTGATAAAAGTAGCTTCAGGAGTTCTGATGTAATCTAGGTGAAGACTTCAACTCTTTCAAAACATCTATTATTTTGTTGTTATTATTTTGTTATTTTGTCCATGTGAGCTGTTTCTCTCCTTCCATAAGCTTGCAGTTTATTTCTCATGGCTCTTATTTCTAAATGAAGATTGCTCAATTTCAGAAAGCTGTGCAAAAGTTAAATATTTGCGATGGAAATCTTACCCTTATCTATTATTTCCACCAATGCAGGTTTTATTAACATTTTGATTCAACTGCATTTCTAACACTGGCACAGTTACTAAGACTTTTCCTGTAGTTTCAACCCATTTCATTTGCAGAGTCCAAATGATGAAGAGTTAAATTTGATAGCTAGATAGAAGATAGATGGAATTCTTTATTGGCCAAGTGTGGTTGGACACAGAAGGAATTTGTCTTGGTGCAAATGCTCTCGGTGTACATAAAAGAAAAGATAAGATGGTAGCTATACTTAGTAGAAATATTAAGTAAATAACACATTTGTGCATTTTTGTGCTATGACATTTTTTCATCATGTAATATGGCTGGTATAAGGGCAAATGATATTGGTAGCATAGCAAAACTCTAAGGATGGAAACATGGAAGTCTCAAACTTTTTCTCTCAAAAACCCTCCGGATCATCACACTTTGGCTCTGCTTGTTGCACCTTGGAGTAGTAGTTTGCTACTTCTACCATCTATCTTCTAGAGCATGGCTGTCAAACTCCCAGATACGTTATGACTGGTCACACCCACCGCCTTTAGCGAAGGGGAAAAAAGTCCGGATATGTCATGTGATGCTGCCATGACGATGTGAGTTTGACACCCCTGTTCTAGAGAGCACCTCATGTGTCATGCTTCTGATTGCTCCTGAAATATGAGAGTGATATGCCTCTTAAACTGTTACTTTTTAGCAATTGCTAGATAAAATGAAGTAAAAGAAAATAACCCAACAGTGCTGCTTTCTCCCTATGAAGTGTTGAAGCACATAGCTAATAGCATCAGTAGTCCTTCATGCCTTCAAGATGGACCAATCTCACAAGAGTAAAATCAAATCAAATACATTTTAAAAATCAAATGTAAAAGTCTTACTTTTAAATATCAGCATGCCATTGATATACTCAAGGTTTAGAGATCTGTTATCCTAGTTTTTTTAAAAAAAGACTAATGGAAAATGTAAATTATAGTACCTGCTTAGTTCACCAGATGATACTGGTCTAACTGCCACAGAGATCAAGATTCACATTATTTTGCAAGAATTGATAAAAAAAATCCTCCTGGTTAATAATGCAAGTTCTGATTAGCTTTCTACCCGTTTTGTCCTGAAAGAACAATAGTCTGAAAAATAGATTTCTCTCTTTTGCATTAGCTTGTTTTTTTCTGTAGATGCTAGCTATTAATGTTGTTGGGTAAAAAGGGGGTATCCTGAATTCAGTCCAAGCAACATCTTTCTCCATTTCCCTAGAATTATGTTTACAGTTTTCTTATAATAACAAAGAGTTCACCTCCCTGAGGGTGAGAGGTTGACAGGCAAGCCTGCATTTTACTTACATTTATAGCATATGTGTGAAAGAAAATATGCAGCGGGTACATCTAAGTCTGTCTAGCAATAGATGCTGGCAGCCTGCATTTTGCAACAGTGACCTTTCCACAGCTGGAAATAAATGTAACCTTTTTAAGGGCCCAAGGACTGCTGTGATTGTGTGATAATACAAAATGAGTAATTGTGCACATAGATGTTTAGTGGTTTGACTACCTTTAAAATGTTTCTGGGCAGGACTAGATACAAAAAGTTAATTCTAAGGAAAGATATTAAGTCCAATTAAGGTAGAATCACAGGTTTTATACATGAAATTAATTACTCATATGGGCATATGCTGACACAATTCTTCTTATAGTTTTCCATAACTGTTGGATTTGTTTCCTCTGGAATCTGTTTTTTCTTTTTAAAAAACTTCATAAATAGCCTTGTGCATACAATGATTGATAACTTTGACTGTGTACTACAGTTAGGGAATTCATTTTGCTACATTGAAAAGTAATTTATCGCAGCCTGAGATGTCACTGCAATTTACCTCATCTAAGTGAAGCTTCGTTTTCCCAGCTCACTTTCAGAGCCTTTGGGTCTATGATCAAAACCCAAGGCTCCTTCTAATTTGACTTTGCTTTTTCTTTTTGGAAATATTTTTCAGTAAAATGAACAGTTGCTTGCTTGGTGCACTCACAGATATGAAAACTTTGTTAGAATTGTGCATAGGTAGGCTGAATTTTAGAATTTAGGAGGGGGAAAAAGTGCCCCTCTCAAATCTTGCAAAAAAACAAAACAAAACCCAGTATTGTTCAGGAGAAGATATTGTGTTTATTTGAACCACAATAATCTAATATAAAGATTCTTCTTGAAAGTAGTTTATACATGTGTGTTTTGAATTTCTGTGCCTCCTGCATTCCCTAAATCAGAATCTCCCAAGGTGATCAATATCAACTGCTATAATATTTTTAAAAACATTTTCATATAGAAAATGTTTTGGAGGTCAATGAACAATCTTTAACTTCATAAAAAGAGGTCCATGAGCTGAAGAGGTTGGAAACAACTGCCCTAAGTATTGTCCTGAATATTGTTCAGTGATAAATCAATTATTGGATAGGACAACAATTCATATACACATTTTGTATCAGGATTAAGGCAGTTTCAAGTTTTGTTCTCTTATTTCATAAACAATTTTATATCTGTTAAAGACACATGTCTGCAGAATCCAATATATAATATTTATGGGTGACTGTGGGGCACATTAACATTTTATCTGGTCATTTTAACTATTGGATTTGGATGTAAGTATGTTTAAATTGCATTTTATGTTCTAAATAAGATATCTGGAGGATTTTAGAAAGATAGCCTAGAACTATCTCAACTGATGCACATAAATCAAATTTGGGAGGGACATATTTCTAGCATAGAGAGATAGATAGATAGATAGATAGATAGATAGATAGATAGATAGATAGATAGATGATAGATAGATAGATAGATAGATAGATAGGGAAAATATATTTACACTATACATTTTTAGTAGAAAAAAACCAAAAGCAAGTATATCTAGGCAAGTATACCAGATAGGTATATCTGGTATTACCCCCTGTGGATAGGGCGCGGAACTTGGGGGTCCTCCTGGATGTTCGGCTCCGGTTGGAGGAGCAGGTGGGGGGCCGCCAGGGGCCTTTGCCCAGCTCCGTCTGGTTCGCCAGTTAGCCCTTTTCTGGACCGAGATGCCCTACGCACGGTTACTCACGCCCTTGTTACCTCCAGACTCGACTACTGCAACGCTCTATTTAGGACTGCCCTTGCATACTATCCGGAGATTGCAGCTGGTGCAGAATGGGCTGGTGGTGATGGGAGTTTCCCGGTTCTCCCATGTTACCCCCTCCTGCGCTGCCTTCATTGGTTGCCGGTTGCACTCGGGTGAGATTCAAGGTTCTAGTGTTAACATACAAAGTCCTTCATGACATGGGTCCCCAATATTTAAGGGAGCGGCTCCTGCCGACATCGAGTGCCAACCGCCCTGTGCGAGCACATAGGCAAGACTCCTTGGGGTCCCATCAGCTGGCCAATGCCGGCTGGCGGTCCCCGACGACGAGCCTATTCATGCCCCAGACCTCTGGAACCAACTTCCCTGGAGCTCCGTCTGGCCCCTGACCTCCGCACCTTCCGCCATGACTTGAAGACGTGGTTGTTTAATCAATCTGGGTTGTGATTTTTGGATGGGATGGTTTTATGGGAAAGTTTTTATAGGATAATTTTTATGGGTTGAATTTGTAGTTGTAATGGGGCTTATTTAGTTTAATTCGCTTTTAAATTATTTATTGTTGTTGTTGTTTTATTTGTAAGCCTTGAGTCTTCGGAGATGGGGGCATATAAGTCCCATTAATAAATAAATAAATAAATAAATTTATTTTCCATGTACAGCATTAAACACAGAAAGAGTGTCCTGTGTGAGGTATTCATGCATGGTATGAAAAATTAATCAACCATGTTGAAAATATCCTTCACTAGTCTAAGAATCTCATGATATACTGTGAGGGTTTACTGTGAGGGAAATGGTACAAGCTACCAACAAAGATCATGTTTATTTATTTATTTAAACTTATTTACTGTATTTCTTAATTTCTAACTGTAATCTTCTCATTGTAATATACCAATGATAATGTTGATGCCTGTGTGTATGATAGCCTGAATTCTAACAGTTCTAACCTTAGCTGCCATTCCAAACTGTTCCTGAAGCACTGGCTTTGCACAATGTTTCAGTCTGTGCTAGGGAAGCCAGGAAGAAAGAAAAGGTAGTTGGTGTCTCTGCTGGAATTGAGAAGCTGCTGGACTTTCCTTTTCATCTCTTTTGCTACTGCTGAAGATCTGGAATCTACAAATCTCCTATCTCACCATCAATCTTGGTGGCTCAGGCTGTAAATGCCTGCTCTTAAGATCCAGCTGTCTACAATTACTGTAGGCTCGAATCCCACCAGGCTCAAGGTTGACTCAGCCTTCCATCCTCTCGGGGTAGGTAAATTGAGGACCCAAGATTGTTGGGGGCAATTAGCTGACCTTGTAAAAAATGCCACTTAGTAATAAGCAGGCATATACAATGGAATGAAGGCTATTGCTGAGCACACTGGGTTGTATCCCAAAAATTGTAAGCCGCCCTGAGTCTTCGGAGAAGGGCGGCATATAAATGTAATTAAAAAAAAAATCACATATTGTATTTTAATCTGGTGGGTGCTCCATTCTCTCACCTAGCTATCCTTCCTCTTCTATTCTCTCCTATGATAAGACTTCTTCCAAGACGCAACCATGATCAAGAGCTATTAGCAGTTTTCCATTTTTAATGGAAGATATAGTATAGGTATGGCCAGAGGTGGTATTCAGTGGTATTCTGGAGAACTGGTAGTGGAAATTTTGAGTAGTTCGGAGAACCAGCAAATATCACCTCTGACAGGAGATTTTACAGTATCCTTCCCCTGCCACGCCCACCAAGCCACGTCCACAGAACCGGTAGTAAAAATTTTTGAATCCCATCACTGGGTATGGCCCAGTGCTTCTCAGTTTCCCTTCAAATTCCATGGGGAAAACAAACCAAAAACAACAACAATGACAAAAAACAAAGGGAAGGAAATAGTTGGGTTTGGGTTAGGCTACCACTGAAAGGCTTTCCCTTCCATGCATATAATTTTTTTATTATTGTTATAAAAATGTGCATCTGGATATTTTTTAATAAAACACATATTGTCTTCCTTTGGCTTGCAGTAATGAAAGTGTGTGTGTGTGTGTGTGTGAGTGTGTGTGATAGTGAGCCTCGGTGGCACAGTGGTTAGAATGCAGTACTTCAGGCTACTTCTGCTGCCTGCTGGCTGCCTGCAATTTGGCAGTTCAAATCCTACCAGGCTCAAGGTTGACTCAACCTTCCATCCTTCCAAGGTGGGTAAAATGAGGACCCAAAATTGTTGGGGGCAATATGCTGACTCTGTAAACCACTTAGAGAGGGCTGTATAACACTATGAAGTGGTATATAAGTCTAAGTGCTATTGCTATTATGTATCATGGCGATAACTGAAAATAAATTTAATCCAAATTCACAAACCTCTTCTCCAAGTTTATTCTTGGCCCAATTCTACCATTTTTTAAACAGTCATATCAATTGCATGCTAAATATGATTTCCCTGCTTTTTGGGACATAAAGATTTATTCCCCTACCTTTCCCTGAAAAAAACCCTCAATTTTAAAGCTTTTGTATTCAATTTCCTTAAAGACAGTATGAAGACAGTATGTGAAGTAGCTCATTCTCCAGAAAGAAATCTTCAATGATCTTTGCTAGATCTCCTTTAAGTAGACTTTGGATGGGTAAATCCTTTCTTCTCAGGTTCTGTAAGGCCACTGGACAGACATCAAGAATCATCCCCACAGCTCTGGTATCCATGATAAGAGATGTGGGGAGATAAGAAGGAAGAGCTTATTTCTCTCCCTGCCTATCTTGGAGTAGATAATACCAAAGGGAGGGAAAGAACAGGAAACAGTTCCTTTGGTGACATCCTCCAATATAGCATGGAGTGATTATTCTGTGGAATTCTAGAACAGAGACCAGAAGGCCCAACAAACAGTCCATTTGGTATTCTTTTCTCCAATCATCAAGCATAAAGGAGATGAGTTATCTTTACTCTGGCATAGTTGGCACTTGCTGAAGAAGATGCAATTGCTTACAAGATTTAGCAGAGTTTGTACAAATACTTTCACTTTAACATCTTGAACTTTACATCTTTCCCTCATCTTACTCTATCCAATTGTCAATTACCTCTCTCCTCTCTTACAACCTCTTGTTCTTTCAGCTTTACAAATGCCTTTCTTCCAAAGCATTAATTCATCACTCACATTCTAACTCTTTCATTTTATCCATGCCTCCCATTCTTTATAGTTCTTGAGCTGTCATTGGAGAATTCCTCAAATGTGTGACCATGGAAAGTCAAGCTATCAGCTGGTATGAAGACCAAACCATCTGTTTTCCTTGATGGCAGCAGGAGACTAGCAATTTCATTTCTATGGTTTAACTATTCATTTTGAAAGTGGACAGAGAAGCTTTACAGGCCACCATTTTAGACCTTAGTGCTACAATAGCTCCTAGCTCATAGGTTGATCATATAGTATGGAGCCCTAGGTTGGTTGACATTATTCACTACTGTAAATGCATTACTGGTTCTCATGCTAGTAGCCCAGATAACCACTATTTGATATGATGGGTTTATAGCACTTAGCAATAGTATTTGGACGTATATACCACTTCACAGTGCTTTACAGCCCTCTCTAAGTAGTTACAGAGTCAGCATATTGTCCTCAACAATCTGGGTCCTTGTTTTACTGACCTCAGAAGGACGGAAGGCTGAGTCAACCTGAGCCGGTGAAATTCAAACCGTCAAACTGCTGGCAATCAGCAGTCAGTAGAATTAGCTTGCAATACTGTATTCTAACCATTGTACCCCCACAGCTCACACCCTAACCCTATCATAAATAAATACTCGTGCTGTAATAATTAAAAGAAGATGAGAGTCAAACCATTTCTAGTTAATAAGGGTGATTTACTCCTATTTAGTAGATGACTTGAATTGTATGCTATGACACTCTGCATGATACTCTGACATTTTCCAAAGCGAAATATGTCAAAAATGATTTGTTAATTTTGGCAGGGTAACTTCTGTCATTAATGAAATATGTAAAGCAATAAAATATCATTTTAACATTGTAATTATGAATAAAAGGGTTAAATGTGTGTCAGCAAATGTGAATTGATGTTATCTAGATGGTAGTATATTCATATGGAGAAGGCATTCATAGCCTAGTAAAGTTGTACATTATACTTTTCTGAACACTTATAATGAAACAACAACCCATGAATTTTGGGAATAATTGCACTAAATGAAATGAGTGTGATCCAGGAGGGGAAAATATTCTGTTACATGACTGGTGTGAATGAGATAAGAAAATGACTAAAAGTGATTGGGCAATTCAAAAATCCAGGAATGAATGGTGATTGGTGGAGAATATTTATAATAAGATCTACTTCTTTTTGTATATATGAGGCAATTGTGTCTATTTAGAAATACATATGGCAAAGGAAAAATATATAACTGAAATATTATTGTTTGATGATGACCACCTGAAAGAATTAGTTAAAGATACACAAGTGATGAGAAGTTAGCAATTATTTGGTATGATATTCCCCAGGTGTTGGGGAAAATTGGACACGGAAGAAATCTACTAGAGAAAGAAGGTTGAATAAAAGTAAAATTACTACAGTAAGAGAAAGTATGAGGCAAGGAGGAAGAGGAAATAACTAAATAAAAGTGCCTTGATCTTGGCCAGACTGAATGGAATTTAGGAATGGAATGGGGTTGTTATCTCAGGTAAGTGGACTGTTTTTAGAAGAAGAAGAAGAAGAAGAAGAAGAAGAAGAAGAAGAAGAAGAAGAAGAAGAAGAAGAAGAAGAAGAAGAAGAAGAAGAAGAAGAAGAAGAAGAAGAAGTTGTTTCACTACTTCCTCACAATCCAGGTGACTTTTGAAAAAGCACCTTTGAGACAACTATGATCTGGATGATTGGGAATCTCCATTGACATCTGAGCTGTTACTGTTACTGAAAATGCAAAAGTTGTCAAAGGAAGCTATGACTTAGGAGTGAGTTTTTGCAGTGTTCCAGCTGGATCATTGCCTGATCCCATTCCCTCTGTCTGAATAAGTTGATAATGTAAGCATAATCAGAAATATTCATGGGGGTGGCATGCATAATAAATAATTCATTAATCACTTTAGGGAATCAAGGGAGCAAAATTGTGAGAATCTCTGATTTATTAGCATGGCAGAATTGGAAGGGAAGATCACTGGAATAAAAAATTGCAGCTAAAACTCTAATGATTTGAGATTTGCAGACAACAATATTTTGTTAAATGAAAACATTGAAGAAGTTCATTATGGAAATAACAATGAAACATCTGGGTTAACATGAGAATAAAGCTAACAACAAACACATTCAGTAAATTTTCGGTTGACATTTAAGAAATGGTAAATAGTTTTCTTTTTTTGTGGCTCAGTGCAGGAATAAAAAGGAGATCAATTTGTACAGAGAAAAGTAATGACAATCTAATAAGATACTACCTTGGAGAACAAAAATATATGCGTGGTCATAAAAATCAGTGAAATAGGTATTCAAACAAGTGAGAGAAAGATTTATGGATTTTGAACCAGTTCTGGGTTTGGAAATACTGACTACTCTTTTGATGGGATAATCAACAAATAGTAAAAATATATACATATTCTTTGGGTTTCCCACATGAATAGGTGGTCATCTAGAGAAAAAAAAACAGTATACTATAAAATTTATTATGTGAAAATTTATCCAATAGCTATAGCACTTAGACTTTTATACCACTTCACAGTGCTTTACAGCCCTCTCTAAGCAGTTTACAAAGTCAGCATATTGCCCCCAACAATATGGGTCCTCATTTTATCCACCTCAGAAGGACGGAAGGCTGAGTCAACCTTGAGCCTGATGAGATTTGATCTGCCAAATTGCAGGCAGCCAGCAGTCAGCAGGAGTAGATTGCAGTGCTGCACTTTAACCACTGCAGTGCCAAGGTGCTTAATAGATGCATATGAATATTTTAATGTTTACATCTCTATACACTGTGATCATTGTGATTTTCATTTATTTGTTTATTTGTTTTCTATTCTTTCCATCAGCTTTTCATCTTGTTTCTTTTTTTTTGCCTTCCTATATGTGAGTTGACAAGTCCACTGATACAATTATATTTACTAGAGATGCCATCTAGAAAAAGAAACCAAAAGGCATCAATAGCTATCTTAGTGTTGAATTAAATGAGGCACAAGCAATGAAGAATTACAGATATAGATTAGTAATACCTTTATCTATGATTCCTTATTGCTGTGCCCAATTGAACACACACTCTTAATAAAAAAATGTCCCCTTTGATATATGGCACCTAATATGAATTTTCCTCTTGAATTTCCTCTGTTTCCACTCCTGTCTTTCCCTGCTTTCTCATTAAAAAGATTTCCTTGAGGAACATCATAAGATGAAATTTGTATTTGTGCAAGCTTAATAGAATACTGAAATCTATCTGCGATAATACAGGACAAAAAAATGTAAGTAGAAGGAGCCATGGAGATGATCTTAGAGCAGCTGTCTAGAAGCTGTTAAGATAAGAACAGATGAAGAAGCATGCATTTCCTACCAGAGAGGTGGGAAAATATTAAAAAGAGGCCCAGACAAGCTTCCCACTGATTACTTGGGATATAAATGGAAGGCAAGGGAAAACACAGACTTGCAGGATTCTGTTACTGTAGCCTATCTCAATAAACTATAGTTCTAGTCATCCTGTGGAGATAGTTTCCTAATATTATCTACCATAAAGGACTGGCAGTATGTGTACCCACAGAAATAGACTCTGAATTAAAATATGCAGCTGGGTCTAATAAATATTTGAGAATCTAACCAAAGAAAAAGGAAGGGGTATAGTTAGAAAAAGTGAATTTTGGAATGTACATTTTTTGAATCATATTATTATGATGTTAAGATCAAATCATAGCCAAATGGCTGTAATTGTCTCCATGTTCGTTTAGTTGAGTTGGCCCTGTGATTTTTTTTGGAAAGTATTAAAAAACTTTGGTATATCCTGGACTTTGGGCTCAGGAGATTAGTACTGAACCATGTTGCTTTGAATAGAAGGATCTAAATCTTCACCCACCCCTGCATTTGTTTTCTGTTGAAATTTTCAAAATAGGAATTATGTGACACTTCCATGCAAAGAAAGGTATTCACTTATTGGAATAAAGTTAAAAGACTAACTGGTTCATTTCCTTGATATTTTATAGTATTTGAAAACTTCAGTGCTTGACAGCTGATTTTATGTCTTCTGAAATAATTGTGTCCAATTAAGCATTGATTAGTAATGAAGATATATACTCAGAAACTGAATTTTACTGCAGGTTTTTGTTTAAAAAATAATGAAATTTTAATTATAAAATACAATGGAAATAAACAATATTCATTTTTACTGCACATAGATATTGATTGGGAGAAAACATATCTATTATAAGGGGAAAAAAGAATAATCTGGTATATAACATTTTAGTTGCAGGGTGATATATAAATATTATTTCAAATTTGTGCCAGTTTTGTAAGATGAGAAGGTTACAGTGACCACATGACTGTTTTAAAGTAATATTCTCCCTCAATCTTTTTTTTCTCCCAGACAAAATTAATTTGGAATAAGCAAGCAAGACAGAATATTTATGCAATTAATTTTCCTTTTTAATAAAAAAAAATCCTTTGTCTGGATGTCCTTTCCCATGCTCTCAGTATCAGATTTTTTTCTTTGCTGGTGAAATGATTAATATGATTGTTAATATATTGAAAGGTTTTTTTTAGCCATACTCAGTTCAATTAATCTGGATAACTTTTCAAGAATGTTACCAAACTTTTTAGCACAGTGCAAGATAACAACATTACAACCTCAACTTTTTACTTTTACACATTAGTATATAATTTCTATGACAACAATCTTGGTGGTAAAACCAAAGTCAAAATTTCATTTTTTTCCATCATAAGCACAAATCAAGTTGGAAGTCAATGCCTTTTTCTTTCTTCCCTTGTACCTTACATTTTCTTTCCTCCTTTCTTTTTTCTTTCCTTAATTTTTTATATTTTTAGTTTTCTTTGTATTTTATACATTGATAAAACAATAAAAGTTGTAATAGTAAAAAGAATGTTAGCAAACCGATTAGTCAAAATTTTACAAAATCACAGATTTGAAGATGCTCAAACAAAATGTGAGCTCTACTGTCAGACTCCGTTTAGCTTCATAGAAACTTTGGCAATAAACTATTTTACTCACAGTCCTTTGTGGGTAGATTCATTTATTTTGACTCATTCCTCCCAACATGGCAACAATGGTGATTCCAATCAAAGCCAGCGCTGAGAGCATCTGCCTCTCAGCGCATTTTATTATGCAGTCCCACCCCGTGCAGCTAACTAACATCTGCCCACCCATTAATTCTAACCACCTCCACCCTGCAATACTAAACGCAACTAATGGATCACTATCGACAGCCTACTTCCCTCCCCGAGCTACACACACCCATCTCAAACCCGCCATTAAAACAAACGTTCCGTCTTGGTAAAGTATGAAACCCCCCCTTTTTCTCCCAGTGAGCCTCCATCAGCCGGGAAGGGTAGGTGGCAGTAAAACCCTCCCCCAAGCAGTTCCCTGCCAATAAGGTAGAGATGCTTCGAGTCGATATGGGAACTGCAGGAGTGAAACTTCTTTCCTTGTTCAAGCCAGCATATTGGAAATGGCAGGATCTTTGGACTCTCTCCCCACCTAAGTTACTGTGTTGCACTTCACACCAGATGACGAGTCGGTAAGATTGCTGAAGCCCAACATGTGGCCCCCTCTACCAGTTTTCCTTCTGCAAGAGAGAGATTGTGATTAGTATTTTGTACACATCTGATTTCATCCCTCCCACCCGCTATTGTGAGGTGTTTATCATGTGGAACTATCGGTGCAACCGAGATGCAGAAATATCAATATGCGGGAGCCACGATGCATCTGCTATCGGGTAACCTGTCCATCATACTAGATATTGTAATACTCCATGCCTAAGACGTAAATCGAGTATTTCATCAATCTCATAATGGTCCTCACAGACTGGTCCTGGGCTATGTAATCTGGTCTCTTGCCATGTCATACCCGCAGGTTTCAGGAGGCTGACATGAAATATGGGATGGACCTTTTTAAACCAGGAAGGAAGTTGAAGACCAACAGTAACAGGATTTATCACTCGTATAATTTGAAATGGTCCAATGTATTTTGGACCTAGTTTTTTACTAGCGAGACCTAGGTGAAGATATTTGGTTGATAGATATACCCAGTCTCTAACATTATATTGTGCCTTTTTAAATCAGCTTTGGTTTTTTTATGCCTCTTGTGCTTTTTTCAATGCGATTTGAACCAAATGCCATTGTTTATGTACATTATCTGCCCATGTAGTGGTAGTTTTTGATTTGTGTTCTTGTCTCATATGAGGCCATTCGGGTATAGGTACAAATTCCATACCACTAACTATCTGGAATGAGGAATAACCAGTACTGCTATGTACCGTATTGTTATACGCTATCTCAGCGTAGGGTATTAGCTCTACCCAATTACTTTGTTGATAATTAATGTAACAACGGAGGTACTGTTCAATGGTGGCATTAGCTCTTTCAGCTGCTCTATTGGTAGCAGGGTGATATGCTGTACTCAACCCTTGGGTAGAACTAATCATATGTATAAATTCTTGCCAGAATTTCGATGTGATGTAGACTCCCCTATCAGAAATTATTTTTCGAGGTACTCCATGTAACCAATATATATATTGTACAAACAGGTCTGCCAGCTTTTTAGCTGATGGTATTCCTTTACATGGGACAAAATGTGCCTGTTTGGAGAACAGGTCAATAACAATCCATATAACCGTGTATCCATGGTTATCTGGTAATTCAACTATGAAGTCCATTCCAATGTCTTGCCATGGTTTTGTTGGTTCAGATACTATTTGTAATAAACCTGCTGGCTTTCTGATTTTAGTTTTATTTATTACACATATAAGACAGGATTTCACATACTCCTCTATATTTGCTCTCATACCTGGCCACCAAAATTGTCATTTTGCTAAATGTAGAGTTTTTAGGAACCCATAATGTCCTGCTTGTTTAAAGTCATGACATTTTTTCAACACTACCGATCTTAAAATATTCAGTACATATATTTTAGATCCCCGCCAGGCAATGCCATTTTTCATTTCTATTTGGTTTTTGTTGCTTGTTAACCACTGATCATCTGTTCTATTAATAGCTGGTATGGGTGGTTGGATTATATTCTCGCACACACTATTATACTGAGGAAGTCTTGATAAAGCTTCTGCCATAAAGTTTTTCCCTGATGGCACATATTTTAATGTGAAGTTAAAACTTTTTAAAAATATCGCCAGCGAACTTGCTTTGGTGATAACCGACGTGGCTTTTGAAGTGCTTCCAAGTTCTTATGGTCAGTCCATACCTCAAATGGTTGTGAACTTCCTTCCAACAGATGTCTCCAGGTAAGTAATGACCAGCGAATGGCAAAAGCTTCCTTCTCCCAAATTGCCCAATTGAGTTCAGCTGGTCTAAACTTCCGAGATGTATATGCACACGGTTGTAAATTACCCTCATTATTTCTTTGCAGCAATACAGCTCCCACCGTTACATGGCTGGCATCCGCTTGAATAATAAATGGTAAAGTTACATTTGGGTGTTTCAATACTGGTTCTTGTGCAAAAAGGGTTTTTAGGTTATTGAATGCCATTTGACATTGATCAGTCATACCAACACAGTGTTTCGTTTTGGGGTTTCAACACCAATAGATTTAGTTCATAATAAATCTGTTAAAGCAAAACATGGAATAAATTGTCTATAAAAATTTGCAAACCCCAAGAAACTCCGCAGTTGTTTCCTGGTTTTTGGGGTGTGCCATATTAACACTGCATCTACTTTGTGGGATCCATTTCCACCCCCAGTTCAGAAATGCGATAACCTAAATAATCTAGTCATTTAGTGTGAAATTCACATTTCGATAATTTAACATAAAGTTGGGCATCCAATAGTTTCTTGAGTACCTGTCTGACTAATTTAATGTGTTCCTGTTCGGAAGTAGAATAAATCAAAATATCATCTAAATAAACCAGAACCTCTCTATACAAATGTTCATATAACACTTCATTTATCAGTTGAATGAATACCGCGGGAGCTCCCTGCAACCCAAAAGGCATAACGTTATAGTAGTAACTGCCAAGAGGGCAATTAAACATCATCTTCCATTCATCTCCCTCTTGAATTCTTACTCTATAATAGGCCTCTTGTAAGTCCAGTTTTGTAAATATACATCCTTTGGCTAGCGTAGCTAGCAAGTCCTTCATTAATGGTAATGGGTACAATGGTTCTACACATATGGCGTTTAACCCTCAATAGTCTACACACAAATGCAATCCACCATCTTTTTTCTCTCAAAATAACACTGGTGCTGCCATATGAAACCTTTCTGGAGAAATAAATCCTCTTTTAAAATTTTTGTCGATGTATTTTCTCATTTCATCTAATTCCTTTTGGGTCATTGAATATGTTCATGGTTTAGGTAATGGCACTCCTGGAATCAATTCTATAGCACAATCCGTAGGTCAATGGGGTGGTAAACAATCAGTACCATCTTCCTTAAATACATCTGCCAAGTCTTCATACTCAATCGGATAAGTCCTTTCGGGAGCTGTTCGTTCACCCACTTGCTTTGTATTATTAGATGATTGATGTGATTCATCATGGCTTGATGGAGGACCCATGGCTAGACATAATTTATGATAACCCCCTTCCCAGTGTATAGTTGCTCCCATTATCAAGCCAAGCTAGACCTAAAATTAATGCTTCGCTCATGTGGGGAACCACCACAAAAGAAATCCACTCCCAGTGTTGCCCCATCACCATTTTGATATATTCTGTTCTGTGCGTTGCTGGAGCTCCACCCAATATAGACCCATCCACCTGTTCAAATTTAATAGGAACACTTAATTTTAACTCTTAACTCTTTAACTCTTAAATTTAATTTATCAACCACCGCTTGAGTTATTAAACATCTTGTGCATCCCAAATCTATCAATGCCCCCACCTTGATTCCCTGATCATTCCATTTATTCCATAAATAAACAGGTAAAATAAAAAGATGAATGGGCTTACTTACCATTGGGTCATCTGGAGTTTCATTCTCCAGTTCACCTTCTTCCAAAGTAGTAGATGGCATAGTGGATCTTTCACCTTCTATTGGAACATCTGGCAGAGGAACCCTTACTCCTCTCGCTTTGTCTTGATCAATCCAATCTCATCTACCTGGTTTAGTCCTACTTAATTCTGAACCCATTCAAGGATCTTTTGCACTGTCACGGGTGGAATTGGACAGTCCATGGCTCGATATCCTGGCCTATCACACTGAAAACATTTGAACGGTCTTCTAATATTTTGCATCGGGATCATTCTGGTTGCAGTTTTATACTCAATCCTATAACCTTCCATGGTTGCCCAAAGTCTTCCAACCTCGGTCGCAACTGACATAAACCATCATCTAATTCTATTGCCAAACGATACCAATTGGTTAATGTAGTATCCGAACCCCTATACAGGCAAGCCTGATGTAGCTGAGGGTCCAGTCCTTCTTTAAATATATGAATCAATAAACTCTCCAATAATAAAGGGAGTTTACCAGCCAATCGTCGGAAATCATTTACATAGTCTCAAGCTGTTCTCTCTTTTTGATTCACAGCCAACAAATCTTCTTCTGCTTTCTTTCTGCCGATGTATCTTCAAACTGGGTTCTTAATGCACCCTATATCCCCTAATTCCTCCGCTCTATTGCGATACAAATCAACTGCCCATTCATAAGCTTCTCCCACTAATACCCCAGTAACAGCCAGTACCATGGACCAATTTGAGTGATAACAATGGGAGTATAAATCAAAATGGTTTAATACTTGACCTAAGAAAACAGCCACTTTATTTGCAGTCCCATCAAATGTGGCTACTAGGGGAGGGGGGCCCCACCTCCTTGATGCTTGACCTCCCCAGTGGCCTACATACTCCATATTGCATGGGTCTGATAAGCGATGTCTCATTGAATATCTATCCTCATCCATACCTCTATCCTCCATTCTCCTGGAACATAAATCCAATTGGTCTAAACCTCTCCCAACCTCAGACTCTGGGAACCATAAGGGACTAGAGGTATATAAAGGGTCTTTTTCAGAGTGAAATGCTGGTTTACTAGCTGTGGTCCCCCTTTCCTTTGACTCTTTTAAAGTCACCTCCACAAATTGCATCCTTAACATTTCTAATGTGTCACTTCCTGGAACTGCCCAATGACTTTCATCAGACCCAGACCAATGTTTAACTTTCCAATCTGCCATATGCTCCTTTTTCTTATCATCCTTCCCTTTTTCCCCTTTGTAGCCATGGCTGGGGTCACTCAACCGCACTTCTTTTTGACCATTAGTTGTTTTGGGTTTAACTACCAGTGGTACTGTCAATGGCATCACTGGTGGTACCGTCAATGGCACCTCCTCCCTAGCTGCTCCCTCAGTCTCTCGTTCTTGGCCATTCCCACCAGTATCTTCAGCCACCTCAGTGCCTTCCTCCACCAGCCACTCCGGATCAGTGCCTTCTGCCATGGTTTGCAAAGGAAACTGTCTTGTGAAATGTAAATAAAGGTAGAGCGCTGGCTTTCTGTCAGACTCCGTTCGCTTTCATAGAAACTTTGGCAATAAACTATTTTACTCACAGTCCTTTGTGGGTAGATTTTTTTTTTACTCATTTCCTCCCAACATGGCAACAATGGTTATTCCAATCAAAGCCAATGCTGAGAGCATCTGCCTCTCAGCGCATTTTATTATGCAGTCCCACCCCATGCAGCTAACTAACATTTGCCCACCCATTAATCCTAACTGCCTCCACCCCGCAATACTAAACGCAACTAACAGATCACTATCGGCAACTTACTTCCCTCCCCCGAGCTACACACACCCGTCTCAAATCCACCGTTAAAACAAATGTTCTGTCTTGGTAAAGTATGAACCCCCCCTTTTTTTTTCTCCCAGTGAGCCTCCATCAGCCGGGAAGGCTAGGTGGCAGTAAAACCCTCCCCCAAGCAGTTCCCTGCCAATAAGGTAGAGATGCTTCGAGTCGATATGGGAACTGCAGAAGTGAAACTTCTTTCCTTGTTCAAGCCAGCATATCGGAAATGGCAGGTTCTTTGGACTCTCTCCCCACCTAAGATACTGTGTCGGGCTTCACACCAGATGACAAGTCGGTAAGATCGCTGAAGCCCAACATCTACCTTTCATGATAAATGATGTTCCTTTGAAAAAAAAAATCAAGCTGAATTTTATTGGGCATGCCCAATTAAAAATAGTAAAAAAAATTCAATAAGTTAATAATAAATCAGTGAACCAGTGTACTGTAAATCAAGGATAAAGAAAATGATAATACATTTTAAATATTATTTTAGAAGTAATCTAATAAGTAGACTTCACAGATATAAGCTTAATTTCATTAAAGAACAAATAAAAAAGATGAAAGGAAACAAGCCAATAATCCCAGATCCACCTCCTCCTCTGTATCTGTGGAGATTCTCAGTCATCCACGTCATAATACTCTGAAAGTAAAAACAAGGAAGTCCAGTTGTCTCTTGAAAAGCATCTTTAGGGCAACCATAACCTGGATGACTAAGAATCTGAGTAGACATTTAGCTATGCACTTTGGGATGAATACCATTTGAATGGTGCAGGAGTATGAACAGATTTCCAGAAAAAATGCAGACTACAGGAACCATTTATGCTTCAGTTTGAGATACAGGCAGCACAGACTCATCCCCAACAGCCTGTGCTTGTGTTCAACAGTGAAATAATACAGGGCAGAAAACATCCTGCAGAAAGCAAAGTTCCAATTTCTCAATGAAAGAATAAGACAGATTACAATACAGTCCTTTCAGCAGGTCCAAGAAGGTTCTACACCCATTTGCACTACTCAGGTGATGCTGAGGACACATATAAACCTCCAAGTGACCTCAACGACTCTCTAAAACAGGGGTGTCAAACTGTTGTGGTTAGCCGGCAGCAGGTGTGGATGGCTGAAGAGAGCAAGGACTTGGGTGAGGAGCCAGGACCATCAGGAAGTGGACTGCTGCCTTCAGAGATTGTGGGGGCTGGCAGCAGCAATGAGGAAGTTCCCGAGGAGCCTGTGCCAAGTGTGCATGTGCGCAGGGCTGCTCTCAGAAAAGAACAATTGCAGCAGCATGGGCAACTTGGGAGTAAGTCTGCAAGGTAATGACCCCTCGTTCAAGAAGATAAAAGCCAGCTGTGAATCGGACGTTCTTTGCAGGAAGCAAAGACGTTTTGAAACTCCAGCCTCGTGGACATTGCAGTATCTTAGTTGGTATTTGAAGACTCTTGTGTTGTAAAATATCTCTAGGTAACCTTATCTGTTATTCTTGGCAGCCTCGCACAGTTTCGTGCCTGTCAAAGTTAATTAGTTTGCAGCAGCCTTTTAACTGGGGATTCATAAGAATCATTAAAAGGTTTCAGTTCCTTTTGGTTCATGTTTGTTTTATTGGAAAAGGGTTTGGGTCAGAACACAAACTCGCTGGCTGTGGGCCAGATGTGTCATGTGCTGGCCATGCCCACCCCTGGTTTAACAAAAGGGAAAAGTCTTGAGAGCATATAAGTTCAATAATAATAATAATAAATAAAAGGTTGTGATACATTGTGTGATGATGATGTGAGTTTGACACCCCTGCTTTAAAGGAATGTAAATGAGCAGCTGTCTGCAAGGAATATAAATCCTTCCATTCCCCACATGGGCTGAAGAAGTGCTGAAGCTTCTTAGATGAGAAGCAAAATGTCTTCAAAGAAAAAACAAGAAAATCCATTGCTTCTTGAAAAAGCAGCTTTGGGTCTCCTTCTCTGTGATATAAGAATATGATCGTTCTCATAAAGTGGAATCACTAAGTGAGAAAATCATCATCATCATCATCATCATCATCATCATCATCATCATCATCATCTACTCTTCTTCGTTATCATAAACATAGTCACCAAGTCCCAGAATTAGATCGTGAAACAATTCAACTTTGCATAAGACAATATCTAAAAATTCCAGAAAAGAAATTGGGTCTCTGTGTGAATGCATTGATTGTAGAAGAAACAACAAACATTACAATAGGCAAGAATATGAATGTTGAGAATGTTGAATATAACATTCAACTGTCATCTGGCTTGGAATGCAGTGAACTCAGAAGCAGAGACACACCCCTCTGCCATTCCATTCCAGGTATATGCATATATTTTATGCTGGATAAATAAAGCCTTACACAGTAAATGGAAATCTTCAAATGGAATGTTTTCCACTATCTACTAAAGGAAGAAAGTAATTTCCAGTCTTTATAACAGCCTGTTTCTACTTTCAAACATGAAACATTTTTATAATTAATGTATTACAATAGATATAAGTACTGGAGGCAATTCAGTTTTACTTTCTACAAGTGCATATTACATTCCATTATCATAGCTCTTGAACATTTCACTACTTGTCTTTCCACAGTAAGAAAACAGTGTGGCATATGTATATGCCTGTGTGTTAAACCAAATTTTATTCTGGGAAAACAGATTGGTTTTTAAGCAAAAATCAAGATAATTTTGCAGAAAGAAATTAAAACAAAACAAAACAAGTCATGTTCAGTATGATAGTGGGATAGAACAACCATATAATGAGTACCAGATTTATTATTTGTTTTATTAATAGTTAAATATGAATGCCTAGTTGCAAGAAGCATCTTGATTTATCGTTGATTCTCTGTAGAGATGAATGATCAATTAGGAAATGTTGAATTCCTGCAAAATAGACCTCTAGTGTTCATAGGATTATATAAGACAGACTTTCATACATGCTGGGAGGCCAAAATAAGGTTAATTGGGAAATATATATCTCCCTCTGTTTATTCTCATTTGCTAAGAAGAGCCTGCAGCCCAGAATAAGAATATTCCTCCTTTCAAACTAATTCCCAACAACACTAAAAGACAGATTTTTCTATGTAATTGCAAATTTAAAAGAAAGTGAATTTCATTGTTGGGTAGATACTAAACCACAGAATAACAGATGATAAGAGTCGGAAGGAGTTTTAATAAATATCTAGTCTAACTTCTACCAATGTAAGAATCTACTGCAAAACATTATAATCTGAAGTAATTTGATTCTTGCTCAAAAAAAAACCAACCATGAGAATAATTTATTAGGCCAAGGCTCATCTGACTTCAGCATTTTCTTTCTCAAAGTAGCCAACCACATGATTCTTCAGTGCTTTCCAGGAAAAGATGGAACCGGTTCTATGTCTGCTGCTCTTCAGAGCTACCAGTTCTACAGAGCCAGACAGAACCAGTAGAATCTCACCCCTGGTGGAGGGCTTCTTTCATGTCCCTGACAGGAGCTGGAGCAAAGGATGAAAACTCACCCCAACCTGAGTTAGCACTCAGGTGTTGAACATGGGCTTTCTGCTTGTCAGCCCAGTGTCCTAACCATGCAAACCACATGCTCCTTTCCTATATATATATATATATATATATATATATATATGTGGTCTTGGTGTATTGGTCTTGTCCGTGTAAGATTGAGAATACCTTGCACGTTTCGAGAATCTCATCCGTCATCTTCAGGCTGGTGTCTTCAGCTTCGTTCTCTGGAGACGAAGCTGAAGGCTTCGGATGAGATTCGTCAACTCAAGGCTCAATCTTACACGAACAAGACCCGAATAAGACATACTTTACCGTGAAAATCTCACGAAAACAAATATATATATATATATATATATATATATATATATATATATATATATATTTGTTTTCGTAGATTTCAACGGGATGATACTTCCTGCCTACCAGACATCTGGAAACTAGCCCTAATCAACAAACGAGTCCCAGCCACAAAAACCAACACCGGACCCAAAATAACACATGATGCCACCACCAATCTCCTTCACCAGACTCAAACCCAAGCCCACGCCACAGATGAAAGGCAACCACCATCCAGAAACCAGACCATGGCTGCAACACCAGCTGCTACACCCCCCTCCGACCCCCAAACTAAGCAAACTGACACACGCTATAAACACATAGCCAGACCTCAAACTCGGAGCCAAACCAAGGCCCAGAATGCCACATCACAGCCTTCCACCCAGGATACTACATCACAGAACTCAGGAGATCACAACACAAAACATCAGGAGGTTGCAGCACAGACAACGACCCAGGAGATTACAGCACCACACCCAGGACGTCACAACAATAGAACTCAGAAGGTCATCACACAGCCCATTACCCAGGTCGTTACAACACAAAAGGCTGAGAGACACACAGCCAGCACCTCAGCCACACAGGGTCTCAGGAAAAAGCCATCCAATCTGCATACATCAACTCCACAGACCAATCAAGAAGTAACAACACAGCCAACTCTAGAGTTTAAAAGGGAAAAACAGCCACAATCACACACTTCTCCCAGAAGAACGAAGCTGAAGACACCAGCCTGAAGATGACGGATGGGATTTCGTCGAAACGTTGCCAAGGTATTCTCAATCCTACACGGGACAAGACCCGAATACACCAAGACCTACATATATATATATATATATATATATATATGAATGATATGGCATATCATACATAGACCATATATTAACATTTTAAGCTAGATTAATAAAACATAATAAAATATGACTGTTAAAAGAACTAAATGCAGGGGCCAATATCTAGGCCATCTAACCATTGAAGCACAACATTGGTTGCATGAAAAAAATCAGATACTGGAGTGGTATATGCAAACATACCTAATATGCCTTCCTCTTCCTATTTTCCCCTTAACAATAATCCTGTGAGGTGGGTTGTACTGACAGAGAATGACTGGCCTAAAGTAACCTTCATGCCTACGCTGAGACTAGAACTCACTGGTCTATCAGTTATCATCCCTACTCCATCTCACAGTTTGATTTAGTAAGATGCTGAAAAATTATTTAACTAGTGATGAATGAGAATCAGCCTACTGTAGTCCTAGAAAGCTCAACTCCCTTTAATATCTGTCTTCTATTTTTAGAGGAAGAAAATGAATCCCCTCTAGATCCATAGCTATAAATTATTATTTTTTTGCTGCAATGACATTTTGTCAAATGGTGAAAACCCAGTTGTTTCCCTGTCTCTCCAGAAACAGCTGCTGCTGTGGAGAACTATTCATTTATTTTGTCTAAGCTCAAGGCACATTCCAGGAGTTGTCTTTTACACTAGAGTACTTTGACTGCAGACATTGTCTGCATCTTTGAATGAAAAAACCACAAATACACACACATGCACACACACACAAACACACGGACAAATAGACACATACCTAGCCCTGTAGTTTTCTTGACTCTAGAAGCAATTTTATTGACCATGCACTAATCCATTTGACAATGCAAAGGTGTCTCTTCTCTACTTCTCCAAGAGCCAGGGTCACCAATTCAGAAGTCAAGAGATTATGTTGCTTATAGTTTACAGTCAATTACACCCATCACTTGAAAGCTTTTGCTTCTTTCATATGCTGGACTTAGAGTGCTGATGCTTTTGTTTGAAATGAAGCAATTGGATAAGAAACATTTTCTTTCCATCAACTTCAATGTCAGGGTTGTGGACAATTTGGACAGGAGCAGGGGGAAGCTAAACTCACTTGTTGGTTGCCTGAAAGAACATCCTTTTCCTTCTTTTTTTTGAAAAGTTTTTTTATTTTGTAACAAAGACAAAGACAAACAAATAAAACCATCTTTCCGTTCAACAGAGTGTCGGTTGGGTACATATCTCTTGTGCTCATAATCATATTATCATACATTTCTTACTTGTTTATATTTATAACCATTCTAATCAATATTTTATATCACATTTATCAATTGTTATATTATCATTAACATTATAATTATTGTCTTTCAAGAATATATTTCACCTTTATTTAAATTGTATTCATTTTCTTACTCAATCTAATTCAATCAATTATAATATATTATACTATTATTACATATTTCAATTTCTTACTCTATCTAGCTATTCATAGAATAGATTCCAAATTTTATAATAATCTTTTTCTTCCTGTTCTCTAATTGCCATTGTCAATCTACTCATTTCTGCACATTCCATTATTTTCTTAATTATTTCCTCTTCATCGGAATTTTGTCATTTTTCCAATTTTGTGCAAATACAAATCTAGCTGCTGTTAATACATTGATAATCAAATACAATATCTCTTTATTGTAACCTTCAGGCAAAATTCCCAATAAAAGTATCTCTGGTTTGAAATCTATTATTATTATCATTTCTTCCAACCACATGTGTACCCCAGTCCAATATTTTTTAGCGTCAATGCATGTCCACCACATATGGTAATATGATCCTGGTATCTGATGACATTTCCAACACTTTGCCGATTTATCTTTAAACATCTTTGCAATTCTAACTGGGGGTAAGTGCCACCTGTAAAACATCTTATACAAATTCCCTTTATAGGCTGTTGACATAGTTAACTTATAATTTCTAGTCCATAATATCTGCCATTTATCCAAATCTATCCCATATCCAAAGTTTTTCCCCCACGCAATGGGGGAATGTCCTTCTATATTGCTGGGTTATCCACAGATGACATGCTTGCTTTCATGAGCTTGGAACCTCCTGATCTTCATGTAGCAAGCTGCCTTCTATATTATTATTATTCTAAATACCTTTTAGGCAGAAAAGAAGGCTGTGTGGTGCTTGTTTTGGGAACAAGCTGATTAATGCATTATATATAGGGCTGCCCTTGAAGACCATTAGGAAGGGAAAGTTGGTTTGAAATGCAGCAGTATGAAAAGGAATAGGCATTTCATTCTCTGCCCATCATGTGTGACGCCTCCTCCTCAAGCTTCATTAGTTGCCAATTGGCTTCATTGCTAGGACAAGGGACCACCTTTCTTCCATTGTTTCTGTCTGTCCACTCTGCTTGTATGTTCGGGCAGAGTTGCTGCAATCCAAGCCCCTTCTACTAATTGCTGCCACGACGAATTCAAAATCAAGGACATTAATATCAAAGTGACAGTATGATTAAGATAGCCTGAATTTTCATAATATAGTTTTGGAAGGTATTTGAGTGGGTCTCTACGGATGCATTGTAAAATTTTGTCATGGCATGTCATTGCTTGCAGCTGCTGGTGCCAGCACATTGCTTTCAATATGTACTCCCCATTGTATTCCTGCTTACTCTCTTGTCATCCTGTCTTCTGCTTTGCTCTGCAAGAGAGGGAAACAAAAGAAAAACAAGTCAAGAACAAGACAATCCATTCTGACTATACTGCTGATGACGTGACTGAAGGACAGCACTGTTATAACTTCAAATGATTGCTGAAGAAGTCAGTTGTAAGGGAGGACTGCCTGTAATGCCTACCATGAATAAAGGCAGAATGAAACTGACTATAGAGTTAGTAGAGAGACAGCTTGATGCAACTGACAAGGCAGTCCTAATAAGGAAACATCAACAAAATAATTAGGCAATATGTCCTAAAACCAATCAATATTCCTCTGTTGGCTAACAAAAGACAATCTCATATATTGTGAAAGTTTTCAGACTAGATCAATGTCTTTACTACTAACTTTGCATTTATTTGGATTTCTACTTACAGATCACTGTGGGCATTTTGCAAAACTTCTCAAATTAATTCATTAATTGAAACTCCTGTGAGTTTTTTTTTAAATATACGCATGTCAATAATTCCATTATCATAATCATATATGAAAATATTTTGCTTCCCCACTCCAAAAAGCATTCCTATACAAGACAGCAAACAATAGAATTTATATAGGTAACTTCTGCAATGCTGAATGTGTGTCTGTGTGTGTGTGTATGCATCTGCACATGTATATTCTCCTCTGCCCTTGTCAAATTATTAGCAAGTTTCATTGTGAAGAAAAAATGTCTGAAGCATCCTTCTGAAAAGTTTTCAACACACTGTGCTTCTTTGTAGTCATGGATAATAGTCAAGGATATATACCAACTCCTGAAGTTTGTTCCAGTTTCTTCCAAGTCTGTTTGTCTTTCTTTCTCTTTTTTCTCCATAAGTGCTTATTTTATGTGGATTGCAACGTAATGGCTAGGAAGAACCAACTTATTACACTGTGAAAGAAATCTGTGAGGTTTTTTTTTTGCAAACTTGTAGGTCAGAGTTTCAGAAGCTTTGTGAAAGAGATGCAGTTTCCCGGAGGCACAATTAGTTTTTACCCATCAAAATAATAACTTTTCAATGTAAACAAGCAAAAATGTCTTTCAGCAAGTCATGTGTTTTAAGAGCTGGAGAAAACCACCATTTTAGAACCATTTAATGCATGCACATGGGGAGGAAGTATCACTGATTTCCAATTTGCCAATGAAGTAGACATGTGAGTCTATTCTCACAGGGGTCAGATTATGAGAGTGTTTTGTGGTTGGAGCTGATTTTTACGAGGTCTTTGTTTTCCATTGCCTTTGAGAAACAGATGCTAGGAGCAAACAAGGAGGACAATATTATGATGGAGAAGAGTACTCCTTCTGCCTGGGATGGTCATTCTCTTCCACTGAGTGCACAGCTTTGGGAGGGACACACGTGGAGCAATGAATAAGGAAAGGCATACCTGCTTAGCCAGCCATATCAGCTGAATCAACCATGGCCATATTACAGCTAGATCACCCTCACTTCTAAGACTAACTGAAGGACAAATAGCTTCCCCCCTCTCTGGGAACATGTATTCCTATTAAAAACTCAGCCTTATCTTCAGGAGAACTAGGGGTCTCTAAGTGTTAGTTCTAACCAAAACCTATCCATCTATCAATCACTTGAAGCTTGTTTTTATAAAATGTATATAACAGTTACGTGTATAGAAGGGAAAACAGTCTTTTCTTGTCATCTCCAGAACCTTCCCAGAGCAAATCTTAACATGAAGTTGAATAGTGTAATTATGCACAATTTGATTTCAAAGTAATAGGCAAAATATCTGGAAACGCTCCCTAATTTGTCTTTTAAATAGCCCTAGCTCAGGGTTGTCAAATTCATGTCATCATAATGGCATCTCATGATGTATCAGGATTTTTTTCCCTTCGCTAAACTGGATGTGGGCATGGTCAGCACAGGATGCATATGGGCTGCGGGCACAAGTTTGACAGCCCTGCCCAAGCTCTTCAAACCACACATACACACATACACATACACACACTATCATTCCAATTATTTTAGCAGATCGTCTTGGCACTCTGCTATATTATTCACATCTGCTGAGCATTCCCTCTTTCCCAGCCATGGAAACATAATTTCCCTGGTTTATTAGAGTTACTTGCATTCAAAGGAGCCCATGTTTTCCATGAGTTACACTTTCAAGCATACTTCCTATCTGAAAAGAGGCCAACCACAATATTGAATACTGTAGTACCTAAAGTAGGAGCTTCCATCTGGCTGCTGCACTGTATATCTGCATTAAAAGCATGAAGCTGTAGTCCTACAGCCTAGAGAAAGTAACCTGGTTCCTCTAGATGTTGTGAATTACAATTGTCACATTGCTGTGCTATAGGCCTTGATGAGGGCTGATGCAATTTGAAGGACATCAATTGACCCCCTTTGCTGTGGCTTCTTACTGAACATAAATGAATTTATTTCTGAATCGCAAGGTGTAATCATATTTGATGCATAAATATGACCCTATTCCAGTGTGAGCTTTGAAACTAACAAATCTTTCCCTACTGTCTTTCTCTCCCTCAACAATACTTTTCCTGAAAACAATAATAATAGATAAATTTTGATGAATATGTTTTAATAACTTCATTTTGTTTAAACTATACCAAGGTAGACCTATGAAATATGAAATAAATCTTCAAATGCAGCTATATATTTATACAAAATTATGTGCAACTATTTTTCTCCTCTAGACCAAGTGGGGAATATTTAATAAATGCACGCCACCCGTGCATTAAATTGGGCTTATACAACTGCAATTACTTTGAGTACTTTTCCTTCTCTATAGTGACTCAAACAAAGCTGTTGAAGTTTTTCTGATAAAAAAGCCTTTGAAAAACTATCACAGACCTTGGGAGTTAAGCATTATTACAGAAACTCAAAATTATACATCCTGAATCATATATTCTAAATTAAGTATGTGTATAGTCTGTACAACACTAGGAAAACTCAGAAAGTAACAATGTACAACAGCATTACTAATATGTGCACACCAAAACAGGACATACATAAAGAAATCAAAATTAGCACTATTAAAATTGTCTTTAAAAACAAACAAGCAAAATTAGTTTTAGGCATAAACAAACATGGTCCAAAGCCATGCCAAGTCAATATATACATACAAAGTTACATTATAAGAAAGTCATGGATTGCTCTTTTCTGATACATGTTCTTAATATAGCTGAACCTGCCATATGTGAGCTCTTCCTTACAAATCACTGCAAGAAAATATAACGTGGTTCTTTCACTTTCAATGTTCTGCCTAAGTCTGAGAATTGAATTCACAAGTCATATCAGTTACCTATTTAATATCAAAATCAAGATAAAATCTGTAGCTCTTCACAATGATAGTTTCAAATGTTGTTTAATTTTTGGTACTGTATTGGGTTGTTTCCATTGATTGGTTAATCACAGTTTGTACTTTTAGTCAGTTGCCTTGGATTCACCTGTGTATGTTGAAATTTTTCCAAACTCATTTAATTCTTCTGAAACTTAAAAAAAAAGCAGCCCTATAAGCCTATTTCTGGCAATTGTCTTTTCTCTGAATAGTAGAAAAGTTGAAATTATTTTCCAAGCTTAAACATTATTTTGGTCTCAGTCCCATCGAACAGCTGTTTTCTTAATAATACCAACAAATGGAGATTAAAATGGGATTTAAATGCAATTTCATATTAGAATCAACCAGAGTCACTGTTGATTAATATATTACGTACCATTTATGGAGACCCACAAAGGGAGGTTTTACTTTGGCATCAGTTATGTCTTTGCTCATGAGAAATTTGTATAAAAATAATTATTTAGCAGTACTATACAGAGAACTTCTCCTGTACCACTTCTAGTTTTTTATCACTTCTTATTCAATTTCACAAATGAGATGAAGATGATATTATTATTATTCACATCATCATCATCATCATCATCATCACATAGTCAGCCAGATATTCAGACTGGGTTTGACATTTTTGTCTACCTATTGAGTCCTTACCAAGGACCTGGGATAGCCAAGTCAGGATCTGTAACAACATTGTTACAGATATTATTGTGGATGGAAGCTGTTCCAAGTAAAGCTGCCTTCTGGATGAAGGGCATAGATTCATTGTCATTATCTGATCTTCAGAGGTGGTATTCAGCAGGTTCTGATCTGTTCTGGAGAACTGGTAGCGGAAATTTTGAATAGTTCAGAGAACCGAAATTTTGAGTAGTTTGACAAATACCACCTCTGCTGGCACTGCCCCAATCTATTCTCTGCCTCCTGAGTCCCAGCTGATTGGCTGGGTCTTCTTTTGTTGCCCAGCACAGGAGAATGGAGCTGGAAAGCAGGTTAGTGGGCTGGGGTGGGAATGGGGATTTTGCAGTATCCTTCCCCTGCCACTCCCACCAAGCCACACCCACAGAACTGGTAGTAAAAAAAAATTGAATCCCACCACTGCTGATCTTCCTATCCATTGCTTTTATTTCTGCTTCTCTCCACTCCACTAGACTCTTAATGTTATTTTTTATGGGGCATCTTGATTCCTTCAGTTTTCGCTATTTTTCCTTATTTGATAGTTAGTGTGGCACATTTGTCCAATCCAAACTCCATTGCAATATCTTGGCTATATATATGGACAGTGTTGACAATGATTCTATTTCAGATGGTGCTTTCCCATACAGCTTCAGATCATCCATGTAAAGGAGGTGGGATATTCTGGCAGATTTGATAGCCATGGCCTGAGTTACTCAGTATTGTTAACAAGGGAGACTCCTTTCTTGATATTAACCTCTCCTAGTCTCTCACCATTGACCTGCAACTATGTCTTCATTGTACCATTAATCTTTACACAAAGCTCATAATGTTTCTACTGACTTCTGTTATTTCTAGGCACTTGATTATCTAGTCATGTGGCAGAGAGTTGAATGCCTTGTTGTAGTCAATCCACTCTACATTCAGGTTTGTCTTCCTTCTCTTGTAGTTTTCCAAAATCATTTTATCAATTAGGAATTTTTGTTCCTCTGCTATTGAGGTAGTTTCCTTTCTGCTCATTTATTTATTGTATTTATTTTATTTTGTCAAATGATTATAAGATAACAGGTATAAGTATAAACATAATTATGAATACATGAAATGGATACATATAATAAAAATAAAAAGAAACAATAGGACAGGGATGGTAGGCACGTTGGTGCACTTATGCACGCCTCCTACAGACCTCTTAGGAAAGGGGTGAGGTCAATAGCAGACAGTCTAAGGTTAAAGTTTTTGGGGTTTGGGGAAGAAATCACAGAGTCAGGAAGAGTATTCCAGACATTGACCACTCTGTTGCTGAAGTGGTATTTCCTGCAATCAAGTTTGGTGTGGTTTACCTTGAATTTGTATATATTGTGTGCTCTTGTATTGTTATGGTTGAAGCTGTATTCATTGACAGGTAGGACATTGCAATATATAATTTTATGTACTAAAGATCAGACCGAAGGCGGCATAGTTCTAGGTTTTCTAGGTCTAGAATTTCAAGTCTGGTGGCATAAGGCTCAGGTAGAAAGACATTGTTTTCAACTAGATGATGTTGTACTGCAATCAGCTACCACACCAGTTAACAATTTGAAAGTTGTTGGTAAGCAGGTAATTGGCCTGTAGTTGCCTGATGCTATCCCTTTTGCTGAAACTTTCATTATCAGGTAGGTTTTGGCAGACATTAATCACTCTTCAATTTCATTCCCTTGTAGTATATTGTTAAACTTATCATTATTATTATAGTTATTGTTATTACTAATCATGGCACAGTCAGCCAGATGTTCAGACTGGATTTGATATTTTTGTCTATCGAGTCCTTATCAAGGACTTTGGATAGGCAGAACTGGATATTTGATGTGTTACAGATATCATCGCAGGATGGAAGCTGTCCAAAGTAAAGCTGTCTTCTGCAATTGACTGATGGCAAATTTGTCAATGCCAATGGTGTTCAAGTAGTGCTCTAGTTATTTTGGGATTACACCCAAGGGGTCTATTACTTTTGGTACTATTTTTGCTTGCCTTTGTGATAGATGTTCTATTTATGTTTGTAGGCCTTTGTCTTTTGTTATCTTCTCCAGTTCTTTTACTTCTATTATTCTGTCTACAGGCACTGCCACATCCACTATCCAGACTTTGTATAGGTGGATGATGGTGATCAGTGGTGGGATTCAAAACGTTTTACTACAGGTTCTGTGGGTGTGGCTTGGTGGGCATGGCTAGGTGGGCATGGCCATGTGACTGGCTGGGCATGGCCTTTTTGCTTTTTTTACTTTTTGCAGCCACCCCCACCTATTTCTTTTGGGCCTTCTGGGCCTCAGGCATGGGGCTCAGGAAGAAAAAAATGGAGCCTGGAGGGGGCATGCAGCACCCCCCACTCCAGTTTGGGGTCTTCTGGGCCTCAGGGGAGCCTCCTGGGGGACGTTTTTGCTCTTAGGAAGCTCCCCTGCGGCTCAGGAAGAAAACAAAATGGAGTCTGGAGGGGGAACGCAGCCCCCCTTGCTCCATTTTGGTGACTTCTGGGCCTCCAGGAATCCTCTTGGGCAAAGCAGTAACAAGCTAGGGGAATCTTGGCACAGCTGATCGTATGAACACTGATTGTCGGGAGAGGAAAAAAAGGAAGAAATATCTTAAGGGTCGAGCACCAGGTGGGCAGGCAGGCTGAGGGAGCATTGGCAGTGGAGCAAGTGAGCCAATGACAACTGGGCGACCAGGTTGGGGGCATGGCCAGCCAGAACTTACTACCTGTTATGTTTGCATGAAGAGTCAGACGCAAGGAGTTCCAGCAAAGAGTTTATTAAGTGACTACAGCTCGAATGAACCCGTCCTGGCTTGGCTACGTCTGCCTCTTATAGCCTGCAGCCGTAGCTGCCAGCCAATGGGAGTGCAGGGTTTCTTCCTGCACTATTTAAACCAATACCATTTGACATTTTACAAGAACAGTTCAAATAAACCAATAACATTCAAACCTACATACATAACATCCCTCCCCACTAGGTTCAGTCCATACCAAACCCCAACCTATCTAATGTATTCCTTTAAATAGGTGGGGCTCTTACATGTACGTTGAGACCTTCGTGGTTCAGAAGTTTTAACGTTCTCACCCAGTGAGAGGGAAATGTGTCTGCTGACATTTCCCTGTTGGGACTTCCTGTGAAAGGAGACCCTGTTAGACTGTTAGAATCTGGTCTCTCCTCCCAACCCATCTCCATTCCAATGTCAGCACCCAAGTCAGGTAGTGATGTGCAATCTTCCACTTCTAAGGATGGATCTTGGCATTGTGACAGGGTTCGGGATGGTTCCTGTCGCAATGGCTCGTTACACGTGGGGTTGATTCCTGTTGATTTTCCTCCTGTTCCCCCCTTCCCCCTAGAAGAGACATCAGGTGAGGGACCCAGAGAGAGACAGGGGCGATGTTCCTGAGGAACCTGGATCTAAGTTGGTCAATGTGCCTGCTAGGCCATCCTCTGTTTGTACCCTGTAAGAGCGGGCCAGTGATGTGAGTTATTTCAGCAGGAATCCACAAAGGTTCACCTATAAGGTTCCTAGCATGACAGAATCTCCCCACACTAAAAGAACGAACTTTGGAAGTGGAATCCAGTGGTGCGTTGAGTGCGTAAGTGGGATGAAGGCGGTCAAGGGAAGACCTAAGTTTCCTACCCATCAACAACTCTGCTGGGGACAAGTTATTTGATGGGCTAGAGTGACGTGTTGAACACTAAGAAGTTTTTCAAGCTTCTCAGTGATATCCCCAGGACCCAGCTGCTGAAGCTTCTCTTTGGTAAGCGTGCCATGCGTTCAGCCGACGCCGTTGGCCGAAGGTGCCAGGGGCAGTGAGGGCATGTCTGATACCCTGTTGAGCTAGAAAGGATTCAAAAATGTTAGATGTGAATTGAGGGCCATTGTCAGAAACAAGAACATCTGGTAACCCATGGGTTACAAACAATTTTCTGAGCTGCTTGATAACAGCCTCAGTAGTAGTGTATGTCATGGGAATTACCTCTAGCCATTTGGAATATGCATCTACTATAACTAGAAAAGTGTGCCCTCTTGTAGGGCCTGCAAAATCAATGTGGATTCTAGACCATGGGCCCCTAGGACATTCCCATTCCTGTGTGGGCTGAGGTGGAGCAGGCCTGACTACCTGGCAATTGGGACAAGATGCTACCCAGTTTTCAACCATTTTGTTAATACCTGGCCACCATACATAACTCCTGGCCAAACCTTTCATCCTTACAATCCCAGGATGACCCTCATGTAACATTTCCAAAACCTCCCTTTGCAGTTTTGCAGGAATAACCATCCTGTTACCCCACAAAATACATCCTCTTAATACAGATAATTCAGTTTGCCTGGACTTAAAAGGTTGGGCAAGGTGAGGTAGATCTTGAAGAGGCCAAACTTTCTTAATCCAGCTCATAACAGGTGCCAACACAGTATCTTTGGCAGTCTCTCTGGCAATCTCAGCAGCATGGACTGGAAGCTTAGCAACGGTCTCCAGGAAAAAGGTGTGAGTTTCAAGTTCAAAGTCCTCCTTGTGGCAAGGTAGTGGGCAACGACTCAGTGCATCAGCATGTCCAATGTCCTTGCCAGGCCTGTGAATCAGTTTGTAAGAATAGGCTGAAAGAAATTCAGTCCATCTCAGCATTCTTGGTGACAGGATATTAGGTGTGGGTTTGTCTCCTGCCACAATGCCTAATAAAGGTTTGTGATCTGTAACAATGGTGAATGACCTGCCATACAGATATTCATGAAATTTCTTAACAGCTGCAACAACTGCTAATGCCTCCTTGTCCAGTTGGCTATAATTCCTCTCTGCTTTGGACAGCGTGCGAGAGTAAAATGCAATTGGGGCTTCCCTTCCACTGGGAAGCCTGTGACTCAAACCCCCTCCACTCCAAAGGGATGCATCACAAGTCAAAACAACAGGCAAATTCTCAGAGAACTGTATCAACACAGCATCAGACGTGATTAGTCCCTTAATATTGTTAAATGCTGACTGTTCCTTCGGCCCCCAGATCCAAAAGCCTTCTTATCAAGCAGGCGATGTAAAGGCTCAGCAATAGATGCTTTGTGAGGTAGAAACATGTGATAAAAGTTAATAAGTCCAAGGAAGGCTTGCAAATCTGCCTTGCATCTAGGTTTAGGGGCTTCCTTGATTGCTTTAACCTTGGCATCAGTAGGGTGGATGCCATGCTTGTCAATCATATACCCCAGAACTCAACTCTGTCTGTTTTGAGTGTACATTTGTCTTCCTTGACTTTTAAACCCGCTTTTCTGAATCTGGTAAGGACTTCTCTGAGTCTTTCTTGAAGCTGAGTGTCATTTTCAGCAGAGATTAACACATCATCAAAATAAGGCACTACCCCTGGCAGTCCTTGCAACATTCTTTCCATAAGGCTTTGAAAAATGCCAGGTGCCACGCTTACTCCAAATTGTAGTCTTTTTACATTTGAAGGCACCTCTATGAGTCACAATTGTTTGTGCCTCTGCAGTGGCATCATCAACTGTTAATTGTTGATATGCCTGAGCCAAGTCCAGTTTAGCAAATACTGACCCCTGCCAAGGGAATGGAGCAGATGATGCACAACTGGTACTGGGTATGCGCTCTGCTGCAGCGCATGGTTAAGTGTCCCCTTATAGTCACCACAGATTCTCACTGACCCATCAGCCTTGACTGGTGTGACTATGGGTGTTTACCATCTGGAGTGGTCAGTAGGTTCTAAAACCCCTTGAGCAATTAGCTTATCTAATTGTGCATCAATTTTTTCCTTTAAAGCAAATGGAACCCTCCTAGGCTTTAAACGAATTAGGGGCACCTTGGGGTCTAGGCTGAAAGCAATAGGGGTCCCCATATACTTGCCCAGTCCTTCGCTGAAGACCTCTGGAAACTCAGACTTCAAGGACTCCTCCCATTCAGAGCTGCTCACGTGATTGATGCCAGTCACCTCGATGCCAAGTGGCTTGAACCACTCAAGTCCCAGCAAACTTGGGCGATCCTTGTCCACGTGGTCAGGGCAAACGTTTGGTGTGGCTAAACTGCACGTTGAAATCTCTTGCTCCAACTACTGGAATCTTGTTCCCTTGGTAGTCTTTGAGAGTCAGTGCTTGCTTCTGGAATGCTTCTTCTGAATTTTGGGAAAGAGTCTGTGGATAGTGTCCCATGACACCATAGATAAATAAGAGCCTGAGTCCACTTCCATTTGGCAAGGCCTTCCTTCAATAAACACCTTCCGTGTACTTTTCTGCTTTTAAGGGTGAAGAATGACCAATAGTGATTGTTTGGTGAGTTTCATTCTTGCCATTTGCTTCTAAATTTCGCCCCATCTTTTCAAGGAAATTGTTGGGCTTAAAGTCTTTATCAGGAAATATTTTTCCTAATCGGTGGAGTTCTGGATGATTTGCAGACTCTGGCTATGTGACCCCGTTTCTCACAACGTAGGCAAATGGAGTCAAAGAACTTGCATTCAGTCTTGGGGGTGCCCCCCCCAGCCTCTGCAATAGAATCCTTGCCTGTTTTTCCCAGAGCCTTTTCTCTTCTCCCATTCTGAGTCTAAAAATCCCTCCTCTGCCTCACTGCCATCAGAATCAGAGTCTATTTGTTCGCAATGGGCTGTTGTGGATTTTTCCCCATCAGAATGGCTCGAGGCCTGGCTTGAGGCCTTGTTAATCTTTTCATGGCCCGCAGCTGAGGACTTGGTGGCTTCCGCTGAGACAGCTTCTTCAATGGCCTCTTTAAACGTGATCTTAGGTTTCATTAATAGTTTGCTTTGTAAGACCTTATCTTTAGGCCTAAAACAAACCGATCACGCATGGCCTCTTCTAAGTTGGTAAAGTCACAAGCACCCCCAATGTCCCTTAAACTTGCCACGAATTCATTAACATTCTCGCTATCCCCTTGATCCCGACGGTAAAATTCGTGTCTCTTAATGAGGCATGATACTTGTGGGTAATGGGCTCTTAAAAGTTTCTCTAAATCGGCCATTCCATTACCTTCAGCTCTGCAGCTCCCGCCAACGCCTTCGCCATTTTGAAGACTGCCAGATCGCAGAAAGACCGCCCTCTTCCGTCTCTCGGGGATGCCGGCGAGGTCGTTCCCTTCCAGATACATCTGGAAGCGATCCGTATACGATTCCCAGTCTTCCGCCGCCGGATCGAACGGTGCTGGGGGGGTATTCAGCCATCTCGCTCTGTTGCTTGTTCTTCGCATCGTCTTCTCTTCAGGGAAATCCCACCTTCGTCGCCAGTGTTATGTTTGCATGAAGAGTCAGATGCGAGGAGTTCCAGCAAAGAGTTTATTAAGTGACTACAGCTCGAATGAACCCATCCTGGCTTGGCTACATCTGCCTCTTATAGCCTGCAGCCGTAGCTGCCAGCCAATGGGAGTGCAGGGTTTCTTCCTGCACTATTTAAACCAATACCATTTGACATTTTACAAGAACAGTTCAAATAAACCAATAACATTCAAACCTACATACATAACACTACCAATTTGGCAACCCATGCCAAATCCTTGCTACTGGTTCACCCAAACTATTGCGAACCCACTGAATACCACCACTGATGGTGATGGTGATGATGATGATGATGATTATTATTATTATAAATTTGTATGCAGTTGAGTATATATTCAACAATTGTTTGAATATGACTTTGAAATTCCTTTCAAAGAAGAAAAGAAGTTCTCATAGATGAATGAAATGTTCTTGTAGTGACTCAGAAATGAAGTGGTCATCTCTAAGTGGTTTTCACCCTCCCTGTTAATCCCAAGGAAATACATGATAACTCCTCCATGAAGCTTTTTCAGATATTCAGATTGGAAAGTATGGGAACCCAAACAGCATTTCAAGTGATGGAAATATATATAACGTAGACATGATGATGTAGTATTCCTGCAATTCCTAGACATTTAGGGTAACCTGATGCAGTTTATTTTATAATTATTTAAGCTACGTCAATATAAAAAAGTAAATAAATAAAATACTTGAGAATTTTTCAGGACTTGGAAATAAGGAAAATTTTCTATATGGGATTCTGCCAGCTATTAGTAAGCTTAATAGCAGTATTTTTGTCTCTTGGCCTTTTTAAGATTTTTTAAAAATATGTTTTCTTTCTAGATTAGACATCTACTTGCTGAGGATTAATGGGTCTAACCTAATGCCCAGCTGAGACTGCCAAGATAAATGAGCCATTTAGATACTCTAAAAAGGTGAATGTTGACTGGGGGAATAAAAACATGGTCAAATCAGGTGTAGCAGCTAAAAAAAATGTGTGAAATTCAAGTCTTTCTTCCACCCTTTGCTTTTTTGGTTGCTGCTGACTTCTTCCTAAGGAAAGACTTCTTCAGCAAGTACTGAAGGCAACCAACCTAAATACCTGTGGTACATGCCACAGGTGAGGGAGAAGAAATTTCTCAGCCATTTCCCATATCATGAGCTCTGGAGGAGGAGACTAAAAAACCTGAAGTAGAGTGACACAAAGCAACATGGTCACTTGTAAAAATGAGGGATTGTCTATGAAGCAGGTTAGTGGATGCTTGGATGCTTTTTTAAGTGAAGCATGCTTTAAAATTTGGCACAGTTCCTTTGGCTGCTGCTTCCATTTTGAAAAAGCAATCATCCAGTGACTTACCTTGGTATAATAGCATTAAAAGATACTAAGGATCTTTCAATTATAAAAATTCATTATAAATTGACAAGATCACAAGTAGATTTAGTCTGTAGATATAGGCTATATAGCAGCAGGAAGAAGTCATAAGTTGAAACCTACAAAGCAGAAAGAGCCCTAGAAAATCCTAACTTTTATACTTAATATTTTGATGCCTTAAAGTATATTTGGTTTGGTTGTAATTTCATGGTGATTTTAAAGCACCAACAGCACATGTAAAGCAACTGAAAATGCTCTATAAACTAGAATTTTTTTAACAAAAAATTTCATAGCAGTTTTGAGGGGTATATGTATGTGAATTGATGGATATAAGAAGCTGTGTCTCCAAATTGAGGAAAAAGCTGAACATATTGTTATATTTCCTTAAACAATATTCACACATACATTGTGAGACATCTAATTTTATGGAACTATATTTGAATAAAAATTGCTGCAACTTTGAGGAAATGGCATTGTTATTAATCTATAATCAGTCACTGACATATTCATTTGTTCAGGAGACCAGCTGTCGGTACAATAATTTTAATGAAATTAAGAAATCACTGCTATAACCACATGCATGCTTTTAATTTGATTCAGTGTGTGATATATATCAAACTTATGTTGTTGTGTTTCATAAAGTGATAACAATCACCTCACCTTTACTTCTTCTTTGAAAAAGAAGAAACTGAAATACAAATGGAACTGTTGTGCTCAGTTTTGGGGATTGAGTTTACACAGGCATTTCTTTTTACTTCCCCATCCATGGACACAACTCTGTGAGTCAATGCTTGAGCATTGTCAATGCACCAAATATCTTGCCCCTTCTTCTCACCTTCCCACTTTAGCAGCTTGAGCCCATAAATTGGTCTCACCTTCCAGAGAAATGTCTACCAAGTGTGCCCTTGGAATATCACAGCTACATACTTTCCAGAATATTAGCTCCTAAGTTTTCTTGTATTTATTTAAAAAATCTTTACCATCTCTGCACCTAGAACATTCTTGCCAACTTGGACACTGAGGAGACCCAGATACTTAATTCAGTCATATTTCCATTTCCTCTCAGGCATGACTATGCCCTCACAGAGGAAGGAGGAAATGGATGTTAAGTTTTCATTATCAATTGCCTAGTTCCTTGTCATTAGTGTGTCAGAAATAAAATCATGTGGAAAAAGGGTGCTGGGAATTCAGTAATCAGTGTAAAACAGTCCAACATCATCTTCCCCATTCTCTAGGTACCTCCTGTTCTCAAAATGTGATGATGCCACTTCCCCTCATACCACAGCTGATCTTTCTCACTGATTGGTTCTCCCCTTTGACATACACGAAATGACTTTGTCCTTGTTCCAGTTCATCTGACTATATAAAGAAGTTGTTGTTTGTAGTTAATTTTGATACTTGTGGTTAGTAATGTGGTTTTGTTCTACAATAATCATCAACATATTTGTGACTTTCAGTGAAAAGATGGTAAACTGATGACACACACAGGGAAAGATCCCTGAAGGGTTTTTCCCTGGACTGTAACTTTTTCAACTAAAAACAGGCTGAACCAGCATTCCTTTAATTTGTATGACACTCCTGGGTTAGGGAAAGTCCTAGAAATATCCCACAAGATCCTCTGATACAGCCTGTGTGCTGAAAGCTGTGGGGGAGGGGGGTACAATCAGTTTATTATTGACGAAGCAGCCATTTTGGAATTTATTTTTCAAATGGAGAGTAAATTGTGCCTTTCAATTCTTAACCATTTTAAGTATATTAATCTTTATTAAGCTAAAAGAGGCTCTCTTTAGCCACAGCTTCATTCCTTTTTTGAGATCTGCACCATTTTGGGGATTTCTTCATTGTTAAACAACTTTAAAAAAAATAGAAGGAAAAATAGAAGGTTGTGGTTCTAGTTTATTATTTTTTAGTAATTTGTAGCTTGGTCTGTTTTGCTGTGGGTATCTAAAGCTTTCCAATGTTTATGATTCCTGATTGGCCAGCAATTCTTAAGTGACCTTCAAAAAAGCTACTCTTTTACTAAAGAGAAAGTTAAGAAGATGGAGGGGCAAATTATTAGAGATTTATTTGAAAATCTTTAAATAAAATCCATAGCTCATAGAACAGCTATGTTCTAAGGATGTCAAAAAAAGTGCTACTCAAACTGCTTCAGAGATGCAAATATGTATATAAAGTTACCAAACCACTGATGCAATTTCATAAGTAACTGACAATGCAGAGGAGTCAATTGCAATTTTGGAATATAAACCTGACACCATTTTTTATTAGGGTGGTTTAAATTTAAATGTCCCAACTCAATTGAAAGAAGAGCTCCGAGAAAATATGCAATTTTTAAAAGAACAAGTTTGGGACTTTTTCCTCATGACATTAACAAGGTTGAGACATCCTTGAGAAAAAAGAGAAGCTTATAACTACTTGACAAACATTCCAGAGAAGAAAAATATTTTATTCCATGAACACAAGCTGGAAGGAATGACTTAAACTTAATGTGTCAATTGGAATTAGGATGGATTTTTTATTGGTCTGATATTTGTAATTGAAAGAAAGTCTTAATCTAAAGTTTGAAAATGTATTTTTCCTTTACATCATGGGTGTCAAACTCACTGCATGACATTGCTGTCATGTGATGTATCACAATGTTTTTTCTCTTTGTGGGGATGGGATGGGCATGGCCTGCGCATGATGCATTCGGCCCACAGACTGCCAGTTTGACACACCTGTTTTACATATAATGTTTAAGTAATTCCTAAAATTTGTAAAATATTATTGAAAGTATATTTGAAAGTATCTATGTTAAGAGAAAGTTTAAAAAAGATGTATTAGCTTAAAGAAAAAGTTTAGAGTATACAACAAGAAGAAAAATATTCTATCAGGGCAACTTAGAAGGAGTAATCTAAATTTAATGAGTTAATTGGATTATTGGTCTGAAAGTAACTTTAAAGTATGTCAAGAGGAAGTAAAAGGAAGACATATTAGAAAGTTTTGATTTTAGAAATGTTTTTAAAGAACAGTTCAGTATTTTAAAATGGATGAAAAAAGCATTTTCCCTTTAAGTTTAAAGAATCTGAAAAATACCGTGAATTTTGTTAATATAAATGGTGATAGTTTATAAAGTACAAATAGAAATATATATTATTTTCACAGCAAGGAAGATAAAGCAGAAATGGTTAAATTGATTGTTTTATTCAAAGAGGAGAATGTATCTAATTATGTTTTTATTTGGATATCATTCTGGATTTTGTGCTTGCAGTGAAAAAATTTGAAACTGTTTTACCAATTAGATAGACTTGTTGTTATAAAAATAGCTAGTTATATACTAACGTGTAAAAGTAAAAAGTTTGAGGCTGTAATTTTGTTATCTTGTACTGTGCTAAAAAGAGTCAGAAGTCGACATTTTTTTCTTTCTTCCCTTGCACCTCATATGTTCTTTCCACCTCTCTTTTTCCTTCCCTTAATTTCCTATTTTTATTTTTATTTGTATTTTACACATTGATAAAACAGTAAGAACATTCATCAATGTATTTGCAAAATATGAAAAGCTAGATAAAGGAAGTAAAACAGATCAATGACAAAGACTTCTTTATACAGAATCAGAGTTAAGATTCATCTTAGTCACATTCCTGGTATCCAGTAGACTAAACTAATAGTTTGGCAGTAAGGTTTGGTGGGGAAATTCTTGGAGGAAATCCTTGACAAAATTTCCCCCTTGATCAACAGTGTGTACTTAAATAACCTAGGGAAAAAGAAACAATAAAAACTTTTTTTAATAATGATGCTTAAGAAATAAAAGGAAAAACAGTGAGGGCTTTGTAAATGTGATGGGCAATGATTTTGATATGTTAGTGTTCCTGTCTGAAAATAACCTGACATGTTTTTGCAAGTAGAACAAGGAGCAAGATTCTTGAATAAAAAGGAAGTGGATTGGAGAATTATGGAGAACATTTCTGAGAAGATATTTTTTTTTAAATCTTTGCATTCCCTTTTAATAAGAAATATGAAGATCTCAGGTCAGTGTTTACATTAAAAGGTGATGGTTATACAGAGTCCAAATTGTAAAGGATATGCTTGTTTTGCACTACTCTTTTTCCTGCATGTGTACTAAATAAAAAAATGCAAAATATGTCACTAAGCTGATGTAATCAATTCTATGAGACACTACAATGGTGGCAATTCAAAATAAGCAATAAGTGTCTTTATATTATACTGAGAAGCCATAAAACTACTGTAATAATGGGCTTCATAATGCAAATTACAATAATTTTGCTCAGAAATTGATTTTTAGCAGGTGTTATGCTCACTACACTATGTCATTATATGATTTCCTTCATTTTAATGGACACATACCTCTAACATTTTTTCTTTTTTGATATTTTTTTTAATATCAAACTTTAAATCTGTTATGGGCAGATCACTTCCTGCTGAGATTTATATTTACAGTGCTTGTTCATCATTGCTGGCACAGAAGAATCTGTTGGAGATTCTTCTTAGAGAACAATTGTGTTATGTATGCAGAGTTTAAAATGACTGGTTGTGTTGTAAAGTGTTTGAATTCATTGGTTGTAAAAGTGCGGGAAAACCCTGCACTCTGATTGGCTGGCAGCCGCGGCAGCCGGCTATAAATAGCTGCTGCGCCTGAGCCATTCGGGTCCATTCTGAGCTGAAGTCACAATAAACTAAGAGCTGAAGCACTCCACGTCCTGTCTCTCTATGCGAACTTAACACTGGCGACGAAGGTGGGATATTCCCGAAGAGAAGGCAACTCGGAACAGAGTGAGATGGCTGTGCTGAACACCCCCACAGCCCCATTGGATCTGAAGAACGAAGACTGGGAGTCATATGCAGATCGGTTTCAGATGTATTTAGAAGGAAACAATCTGGCCGCCATTTCCTAGCAGCGGAAGAGGGCGGTGTTCCTCACTTATTGCAGTCCTGCAATAAGATGGCGAAGGCATTGGCTGGCTCAGCAGACGTGAAGGTAATGGCATGGTCTGACCTGGAGAGACTTTTAAGGGCACACTACACGCCCCAAGTATCGTGCCTCATTAAGAGACACGAGTTTTATCGCCACGATCAGGGAGAAGACGAAAGCATCAGTGACTTCGTGGCAAGTTTAAGGAGCATTGGGGGTGCGTGCGAATTCAGCATTTTGGAGGAGGCCATGCGCGATCGCTTTGTATTGGGCCTTAAAGACAAGGTTTTGCAGAGCAAATTGCTGATGAAACCCAAGATCATGCTGAAAGAAGCCATAGAGGAAGCATCTTCAGCAGGCCACCAAATCCCAGCAGCAGCCATGAGAAAGATGAACAAGACTACGGGGCATTCTGATGGGGAAAAGACCACCACAACTCATTTTGATGACCTTGAATCTGAGTCAGAATACAGTGGAGAAGAAGAAGGAATTAACAGACTCAGAATGGAGCAGAAACGAAACGACCTGAGAAGAAAGAGGCGAGATTTCCACTGCATAGGTTGTGGGAGGAACCACCCCTGCACTGAATGCAAATTCCTGGATGCCATTTGCCTCCATTGTGAAAAAAGAGGGCACATCGCAAGAGTCTGCAAATCATCCAGAACTCCACCAAACAGAAGGAAGTTTGCTGCAAACAACAAAGACAGAGAAGTCAAGCCAAATAACATCAGCGAGAAAATGGGGCGCAGCACAGAAGCAAATGGAAAAAATAAAACTCATCAAACAGTAACTATTGGTCATTCCTCTTCATTAAATAGCAGGAAAGTGCATGTCAAGGTATTCATTGAAGGAAGGCCTTGCCAAATGGAAGTGGACTCAGGTTCATATTTATCCATGGTGTCATGGGACACTATTCAAAGACTGATACCAGACATTCAGAAGACTCACTTCAAGAAGCAGGCATTAACTCTTAAAGACTACCAAGGGAACAAGATTCCAGTAGTTGGAACAAGAGAATTCAACGTGAAGTTCAAAGGTCACATCAAACGCCTACCCCTGACCATCGTGGATAAAGATCGCCCAAGTTTGCTGGGACTAGAATGGTTCAACCCGCTGGGCATCGAAGTGACTGGCATCAATCACATGAGCAACACTGAGTGGGAAGAGTCTTTGAAGTCTGAGTTTCCAGAGGTCTTCAGCGACGGATTAGGCAAGTACTTGGGGACCCCTATCACTTTTGCCCTAGATCCCAAAGTACAACCAATCCGCTTAAAACCCAGAAGGGTACCCTTTGCATTGAAGGAAAAAATTGATGAACAATTAGATAAGCTGATAGCCCAAGGGGTATTAGTGCCCACAGACCACTCCAGGTGGGAGACACCCATAGTCACACCAGTCAAGGCGGATGGCTTGGTGAGAATCTGCGGGGATTACAAGAGGACATTGAACCATGCGCTACAACAGAGCGCAAATCCAGTTCCAGTGGTTCATCACTTATTACACTCTCTTGGCAGGGGCACAGTCGTCGCCAAGCTGGACCTGGCCCAAGCATACCAGCAGTTAACAGTAGACGATCTAACTGCAGAAGCGCAAACCATTGTAACCCATCGGGGTGCATTCAAATGCAAGAGGTTACAATTTGGAGTAAGTGTGGCACCAGGCATTTTCCAAAGTCTCATGGAAAGGATGCTACAAGGGTTACCAGGGTGGTGCCTTATTTTGATGACGTTTTAATCTCTGCTGAAAATGACACTCAGTTACACGAGAAACTCAGAGAAGTTCTAACCAGGTTCAAAAAAGCAGGGTTAAAGGTCAAAAAGGGAAATGCACACTGAACTGACAAAGTAGAATTCTTGGGTTATATGATTGATAAACATGGCATCCACCCCACAGAAGCCAAAGTTCAGGCAATCAAAGAAGCCCCTAGGCCTAGATGCAAAACTGACTTGCAAGCATTCCTGGACTTATTAATTTCTATCATCATGTTTTCTACCTCAGAAAGCAATCACTGCAGAACCCTTACACAGATTACTGGATAAAAAATCTGCATGGGTCTGGGGCACAAAAGAAGAAGCTGCATTTAACAACATTAAGAGACAAATCACTTCTGATTGTGTCTTGATACAGTTTTCTGAGAATTTTTTTTTAAATTACATTTATATGCCGCCTTTCTCAAGACTCAGGGCTTACAATTTTGGGATACAACCCAGTGTGCTCAGCAATAGCCTTCATTCCATTGTATATGCCTGCTTATTACTAAGCGGCATTTTTACAAGGTCAGCTAATTGCCCCCAACAATCTTGATTCCTCAATTTACCTACCCCGAGAGGATGGAAGGCTGAGTCAACCTTGAGTCTGGTGGGATTCGAGCCTACAGCAGTTGTAGGCAGCTGGAACTTAAGTGCAGGCAATTAACAGCCTGAGCCACCAAGGCCCAGAATTTACCTGTAGTATTGACTTGTGATGCATCCCCTTTTGGAGTGGGGTGTGTGTGTTGAGCCACATGCTTCCCAGTGGAAGGGAAGCCCCTATTGCATTTTACTCTCGCACTTTGACCAAAGCAGAGAGAAACTACAGTCAACTGGACAAGGAAGCATTGGCTACTGTGGCAGCAGTCAAGAAATTCCATGAGTACGTATATGGGAGAAGGTTCACCATTGTTACAGATCACAAACCTCTTTTAGGCATTGTGGCAGGGACAGACCAACGCCCACCATCCTGTCACCAAGAATGCTGAGATGGACTGAATTTCTTGCTGCTTATTCATATAAACTCATCCACAGACTGGAAAAAGACATTGGGCACACTGATGCTTTGAGTCGCTGCCCACTTCCTTTGCACACTGAGGACCCTGCTCCTGAAACTTACACCTTCTTTCTAGAAACTGTTGCCAAACTTCCAGTTCATGCTGCTGAAATTGCTAGAGAAACTGCCAAAGACACTTTTGTTGGCTCCTATTGTGGGCTGGATTAAAAAGGGTTGGCCACTACATGATCTACCTTGTTTCCCAACCTTTTAAATCCAGACAAACTGAATTATCTGTCTTGAGGGGATGTATTTTGTGGGGTAACAGGGTGGTTATTTCTGCAAAATTGCAGAAAGAGGTTTTTGGAAATGTTACATGAGGGTCATCCAGGTATTGTCAGAATGAAGGAATTGGCCAGGAGTTGTGTGTGGTGGCCGGGTATAGACAAAATGGTTGAAAACTGGGTTGCATCCTGCCCAAACTGTCAGCAAGTAAGGCCTGCTCCACCCCTCGCCCCCAAACAAGAATGGGAATGTCCTAGGGGTCCATGGTCCAGGATTCACATTGATTTTGCTGGCCCTACCAGAGGGCACACTTTCCTTATTGTAGTTGATGCATATTCCAGATGGTTAGAGGTTATCCCTATGGGTTCCACCACAGTAGATGCTGTTATCAAACAGCTTAAGAAACTTTTTATAACTCATGGGTTACCTGATGTGATTGTTTCTGACAATGGTCCTCAATTTACTGCTAACCTTTTTGAATCATATTTAGTACAGCAGGGTATCAGACATGCCCTTACTGCCCCTGGGCATCCTTTGGCTAACGGCAGGGCTGAACGCATGGTACGATTTACCAAAGAGAAACTCCAACAATTGGGGCCAGGGGACATCACTGAGAAAGCTGAAAAACTACTCAGTATTCAACACATCACTCCTAGTCCATCCACTAAGTTAACCCCAGCTGAGCTTTTGATGGGTAGAAAACTCAGGTCTACCCTGGACCACCTTCACCCCACTTACACACCCAATGCTCCAGTAGATTCCACCGGCAAAACTTGCACATTCACTGTGGGGGATTCTGTCTATGCTAAAAACCTTGTGGGTGAACCATTATGGATTCCTGCTGAGATAACCCAGGTTACAGGCCCCAGGTCTTACAGGGTTCAAACTGAGGATGGTGTCTTGTGGAGTAGGCACATAGACCAGTTACGGTCCAGACTACCCCTGGAGCATCGCCCTTGCTCCTCTCTGGAGTCCAGGTCCTCAGCCTCTTCTAGGGGGGAAGGAGGAGATAATGAAGGCAATCAGCAAGTAAGAATCAACCCCATGTGTAATGAGCTAACTCGACAGGAACCATCCCAAAACCTGTCAGGGTGCCAACATCCAAATTTACAAATGGAGGATTGCGATTCACTACCAGATTTAGGCGGTGACATTGGTTTGGAGATGGATTGGGAGGAGAGGCCAGCTTGTAGTAACCAAACAGGTTCTACTAGTACAAAAAGTCCTGATAAGGGAATGTTGGCAGATACATTTCCTTCCTCACAAAACACCTGAACCACGCAGGTCTCAATGTACCCGTAAAAGCCCCACCTATTTACAAGAGTATATTAGATAGATGGGGTTTGAGTATGGACCAAACATAGTGGGGAGGGGTGTTATGTATGCAGAGTTTAAAATGACTGGTTGTGTTGTAAAGTGTTTGAATTCATTGGTTGTAAAAGTACGGGAAAACCCTGCACTCTGATTGGCTGGCAGCCACAGCAGCCAGCTATAAATAGCTGCCACAGCTGAGCCAGTTGGGTCCGTTCTGAGCTGAAGTCACAAT
>CM019150.1:105910271-106099931 GCA_009733165.1 Naja naja | reverse complement strand
CGCTGGCCCAGCTGGATCTCCGAGCAGAGCCTTGGTGGCAGCAACGGCGATGGCGAGGAGAGAGCGGTTTGGTGCTGGTAGCCGTGGGCGTGATCATGGCTGGAGCAGTGGTGCTGCCATGGACGCCCCAATTGGAGGTGTTAGTGGCAGAGGCAGCGATGGTGGAGATGATGGACTGGCCAATGGTGACTCTGGGCCCGAGTTTGAGATGGTGTGGCCTTGGGACTGCGGCCAGCCCTGGCCTCCTTGTCATCTGCTCTGCTCTGGCTGGACTTTTAAGATCTGCTTCTTGTTGCCCTCCCCTCCCCTTTTTCCCCTCCCTTTGCCTGCCTTTTTGGGGCTATTCCCCCCCCCTCCCTCTTTTTTTCACCCGATGGATGGTTTGGTGAGAGAGGTGTGGAATGCCCTGCCTACCACTGTGTGAGGGTGGTGGATCGGGTTTGCTAGTCCCCCTCCCTGGAACCAACCCCTGTGATTCATCTTACCACCCGGACATGCTTACCCAACAACTCCGCGGTGAGAGCGCGGCGACCGCCCGGAGGAGGGCCTTTATTATTGGCCCGCCGGATTGCGGTGAGAGCAATCCTGATCTACTCTCTGGGACCATTCAGCGGTAGCATGGATGCCGGGATTGGACTGGGTGCCTCAACATCCTAACATCTTTCAACATCTTTTAACATCTTTGTTAACGGACTTGTTTCCATCTTTTGACTCCTCCCTTATATGTGCAATATAACATCGTGTGGGTCTATTCGTCAACGGACCTCTGGGCCTTACGGACGCTCCTCTCTCCGGCTTGGCCTGCCAGGCTTTCTACAGTGTACCTCGAGGATGGGTTATGGAACCCAGAGAGTTGGCATTGCGCGGTAGGGTTTGGGGTGGGGTCCTGGGAAGGGTGGAGGGTAGGTTCCAGGCCGTCATTAGTCAAATTTCTTATTCGATTTTAAATGGGTTAGGAGGGGGGAGGTTTTATAGGTGTCCACTGTAGCCCCAGTCAGGATCGTGGTCGGGTGTGGGAGGGGTGGCGGGGCTCCAGGCGGAATAGTGGGGGCTTTGATCCCTAGGGTGGTTGGAATGGGAAGGAGTCGACGAAAGGGGCCGTATCATGTTAGGGGAGCGCGTCCCCGCTGTATTCAAGCCGTGATGCGCTCTGACCCCTTGGCCTCTTCTCAATCTCTGGGGGTGTTGGGATCCAGGGCCCCTGGGCTCCGGCTGGTGTATTTTAATGCCAGGTCCGTGGGGAATAAGGCACCTCTCCTCCGGGAGGTTATTGAGGAGGAGGCCACGGACCTGGCTTGTATCACCGAGACCTGGTTGGGGCCAGAGGGCGGAGTCCCTCTGGTTGATATCTGCCCCCAGGTTTCGGGTTATGCACCGGTCTCGACCCCAGGGAAGGGGTGGAGGGGTGGCTGTGGTTATTCGGAGACCTTATTTCCAAGGGAGGTCCCTGCTCCGGAGATAGACGGGTGTGAGTCCCTCCTCGTGAGGTTTGGGCCAATTGGTCGGATGGGCGTGCTGCTTACATACCTGTCCCCAGCTGTGTATCAGCCGCCCTGCCTGGGCTGCTCGATGCCGTCTCGGGTGGCGGTGGAGTTCCCTGAGCTTATGGTTCTGGGGACTTCAATCTGCCCTCCCTGGTGCGGGGTCGGGCTGGCCCGGGAATTCATGGCTTCCATGGAGTCCATGGGTCTGACCCAGTTAATAGAAGGCCCGACTCACGTGGGGGCAATATGCTCGACCTAGTTTTTGTCTCGGAGCAGTGGCGTAGTGGTCCGGGGATGGTGTTATTGCAACCCACCCTGTTCCATGGTCAGACCACTATCTCCTAAGGTTGGTCTTCCATCAAGCCACCCCACACCGCTGGGATGAGGAGCCACTGAGATGGTTCCGCCCCAGGCGCCTGATGGACCCTGAGAGGTTCCAGACAGAACTGGGGTTTTTCCTGCATCCTCACCCACAGCCCTGCCGAGGTCCTTGCGGCCGCCTGGCAACAGTCGGCTGCGGGGGCTCTTGACAGGGTTGCCCATGCGCCCCTCACTCGGCGCAGATCCCACCGGCTCCCTGGTATACCGGGAGCTCCGGGAGATGAAGCGTCGAGAAGGGGACTAGAGAGTAGGTGGAGGGCGACCCGCCCGATCCCACCGAGCCCAGTTGAGAGCTCATATTAGGACTTACCTGGTAGCTGTGGGGCGGCAGGAAATCTACTTCTCCGCCCTCATAGCATCTGCAGATAACCGCCCAGCGCCCTGTTTGGGGTTGCCCGCCTCTTACAACTGGGGAGGGGGCGGACCCTCTGCGGGGTAGAGCTGAGGAATTTGGTCTTTATCTGCAGGACAAAATCGCCGGATCCGGGAAGGGCTGCACTCGGACTTGCAGTGGTCTGATGAGGGGAGGCAGTGGTCTGGCTAATGTTATCTGGACTGAGTTCGATCCTGTTTCTGAGGATGAAGTGGACAGGATTATGCGCGGGCGCTGAGTTCCACCACATGTTTATTGGACCCGTGCCCTTCCTGGTTGGTTTATGCTTCCAGGAGGTCACGTGCGGCTGGCTCCGGGCAGTTATCAACGCTTCGCTAAGGGAGGGGTTGTTCCCTGCCGCCTTGAAAGAGGCGGTGGTGAGGCCCCTCCTGAAGAGGCCTGCCCTTGACCCAGCCGAAGTTGAACAACTTTCGCCGTCTCCAACCTTCGCTTTTTAGCAAGGTTGTTGAGAGTGTGGTGGCCCAGCAATTGCCACTTTTCCTGGATGAAGCGGACTACCTGGATCCGCACTAATCGGGCTTCCGACCCGGTACAGCACGGAGACAGCATTGGTCGCGCTGATGGATGATCTCTAGGGCTCGGGACAGGGTTTTTCCTCTGTCCTGGTCCTGTTAGATCTCTCAGCTGCTTTTGATACCATCGCACCATGGTATCCTGTTGCGCCTCGGGGCTGGGAGTGGGAGGCACTGTTTTACGGTGGTTCTCCTCCTACCTCTCGGACGTCGCAAACAGTGTTGGCAGGGGGACGGAGGTCACCCCAGGTCTCACTTGTGGGGTACCTCAGGGGTCGGTCCTCTCGCCTCTCCTGTTCAACATTTATATGAAGCCGCTGGGTGAGATCATCCGTGGCTTCGGGGTGAGTTATCATCAGTACGCTGATGATACGCAGTTATACATCTCCACCCCGGCCACATCAGTGATGCTCTCTCCGTGATGTCCCTTGTTTGGAAGCGGTGCGAATCTGGATGGACAGGAACATGCTTCGCCTCAATCCAGCCAAGACAGAGTGGCTGTGCATACCGACATCCCGTCCAGTTTGGAGATTCCATCTTTGGTCATGGGGGAGGAGGTGTTACCCCCTGTGGACAGGGCACGGAACCTGGGGGTTCTCCTGGATTCACGGCTCGTTGGAGGAGCAGGTGGGAGCCGGGCCAGGGGGCCTTTGCCCAGGTCCGCTGGTTCGCCAGTTGCGCCCATACCTGGACCGGGATGCCCTGCGCACGATCACTCAGCGCTGTTGTCTCCCCGTTGGACTACTGTAACGCTCTCTATCTAGGACTGCCCTTGTGCACCACTCGGAGGCTTCAGCTGGTGCAGAATGCGGCTGCGCTGGTTGTGATGGGAGCCTCCCGATACTCCCATGTTACACCCTCCTGCGTGGCTTGCATTGGCTTCCGGTTGCCCTCCGGGTGAGGTTCAAGGTTTTGGTTTTAACATTCAAAGTCCTACATGGCATGGGTCCAGGATATTTACGAGAACGACTTCTCCCAGCCTCAAATACCAGCCGCCCGGTACGGTCGCACAGGCGGGTCTCCTCGGCTGCCCTCCGCACTCAATGTCGCTTTGGCGGGGACCCGGGAGGGCCTATTCTGTGGCAGCCCCCACTCTATGGAATCTTCTTCCGCTGGAGCTCGCTGGCTCCCATCTCCGCACCTTCCGCCGTGAGCTAAAACCTGGCTGTTTTACAATCTGGGCAGTGTTGACCCTTGGGGTTGTTTACGTAATTTTGGGGTTTTAATTATAATACTAATATTAATTCGGCTTTAATTTAATATATTTTTAAGTAACTTATTGTTGTATTCTATTTTAGTTGTGAGTCGCCGAGTCCCTCGGAGAGGGGCTGCATATAAGTCGAATTAATAAATAAATAAATAAATAAAATATTGTTGAACCAAGATTGGGAAAGAAGGACAATGGATAGATGTACACAAAATGTAATTTACTCAGAAGAACAACAATTGATGAAGTCAAGAGCAAGTTAGATGGCATAGGAGAGCCAGCAATTGGTTTGCTTAAAAGCTTTTTTTTTTTTTTGCTAGAACAAAGATTTGACGGAGGTTGATAAGATTTTCTAGGTTCCTTGTTTTGGTTTGTCAAAAGTATTTTCATCTGACTGTCATTGCTTTACTAACAATTGGTAATTGGTAATATACATGTGGAAAGGTATGCCTATACACCCTTTGAGTCATGTCCTTTGCCAAGAAAGGTCAAACTTAGCATCACATTTAATATAATTTTTATCCCTTATTGCTACAAGAATTTCCTGGGCAAAAGGAGTCATTGACCACTTGCCAAAATTCTGCAACTACACATGTTCACTTTTAGACTGCTGCTTCCTACAAAAAGCTTTTTTTGTCTTTGTAAAATGTATCAGTATATTTGAGACTAACCCAAGTTGGGGTATGATTTGGGGTTGGGGGAGAAATTGTGTAACAGGTTGAACTTTTTCTGAAGGATAAGTTCAGGAACACAAACTGATATTAAACCTAGCTACAACAAAGGAGTATGACTATCCCTCCTTTGAGGGAGGTGGGGGTGAGCTCTACTGGAAGTGAAAAAAGTGAGACTTTCTATCCAGCAGAAATGGCAAAGTTTGTAAACTGGCTTCCAAATATACTATCCCAGCAACAGGAAGAAATCCTACCCTCTGACTTTGCAATGATATCTGTGCTTACCCCTGCAAGGCATAAGGATGAGGAATGCAAAGTCCCTCATTTTCTTTGACAGAGAGCTGCAGGACGCTGTCACAGCCGGAAACAGAGCTCAGGACCCTGTTTTCACTGGCAGAGCACTCAGGCCACCACAGGTGTGCCCAGCATGAGTGATGTCAAGTTGGCCATGGCCGCCTTGGCCATGCCCACCCAGGCCCCCAAGGTCAAACACAACCCTGATGCAGCCCTCAATGAAATTGAAATCACCCAGGTAAGCTTTCTTTCCCAGAGACTCTGTTTTGAGTTATGTTCTTTTTCTTATCTGCTGGTTATCTACTCAGCCTTGAGTAAGTTGCATTCTCACCTAGAAAATGTGTATGTGTGAATTTGAAACATGAAAAGGGACAGATAGCTTCATCATTGTAATCTATCTTTGGTGACTTCCCATTCAGCTCACAATAAGTTATACACAGAGCTGGCTTGGAAATGATTCAGAAATTTCAGTAAGAACAATAATATTGCAGCCACTACATTAAGGGCAATTGGGAAATATGAAGATATCAACCCAGTTTTTTTAAAAGTAAAAATTGATTATTTATTTCTGGTCTCAGTGCAGGGGGCTGATATTAACTTGAACAGTATCTTCTACATATTTCTAATTGGATATTATCATCTGAGCAGAACTTGCTCCAGATGCTTAAAGCAGAATTCAGTGAGTTATATGTCTTTATAGAAGTACTTAACCTGCTCATTTCATCACTAAACCTCAAAAAGGGACAATATTGGTAGGATTTAGGATTTTTACCCCTCTACATTTTTAACATTCTGTGGAACTTCAGATTTATAACTTGGTACGGAAAATATGATTTCACCTTCAAAATACTGTAATTAATGCAAGAATTAAAAACAAAAACAAAAACATGCTTGGTGGATTTATTCCCCATTGCTTCTTTGGCTCAATCTCTCCTTAATCCTCTCTTGAATGAGTCACATGAGGAATCCCATCCAGATATCATGCAGTAAATGGACTGACACAATATTGCCTAGCCAAGCTTGTTTGTTTGCATGACTGTTAGGTTAATTGAGTGAATATAATTAATGCTATGAAATTGTTGGGAAATAGTCCAAAGGGACAATTTGGGGGGTGGGGGTGGTAGTACCTGTCAAAATGAGAGTGAGTTTAGTGTTGTGTTAAGACATCAGAATAGAAACCAGGATACTGCAGTTCTAGTGCTGCCAACCATTCTAACTGGGTGACTTTGGACCAGTCATTGTCTCTCAGCTCTCAGACAAGGTAACAAGGGCAAATTACCTCCAAAAAATCTTACAAAAACAAAAAACCCAAAACTCTGCAGGAGACAATACTGACTTAAAGGAACAGCAAAAATCATAGCTGCAGTATCACATCACACTTCTGATGGTCACATTTAAAAAGACACCAATTCTTTACATAATAGATTCAGCTATTTTTTTTCAGCTGATATTAAAAGAACCAGCATACACTAGAATTGCAACCAGTAAACTTGTTCCATGGTCATTGTCACCCTTGATATATGGTGATTACAAGGGCAAATTCGGAATTTTTCCTGGCAACATTTTTGAAAATGGCTTGCTCCTACCAATTTCTTAGGGCTCAGAGAGAGTAATCACCCCAATGTCACTCAGGTAGTTTCCATTCTTAAGTTGGGACTGTGATTGAAATCTCCTATCTTTTAATCCAATAGCTTAACTATTAGAGCAAACTTAATCTCCTGGCTATAAATCCTTGGGATTGTAGCTTCAGTACATCTATTGTACATTCATTTGAGATCTAACTAATACTTGTTTTCATTTGAAAATTTGGAACAATTGTCCTTTATCCACTTTCCAGCTTGGAAGATTTACAAAATTCATTATATGCATTATCTAATAACTGATGACAATATTGCATTTAGATTCAGAGGACCTAACTTTGAATTCTGAGTTATTTATTAACTCAGTATCCAGTAGTAGGCAACTTACTTGCAGATAGATAACTAAAACCTGTCATAGGAGCATGAGTTCCCCAAGGTTAAGAAGCAAAAAGGAATAACAAAATCTAATGCATGAGAAGTTATCTAAATATTGTACTAAAAATGCACAAGAAACTGAGGCAAAATGCTGGTTGCTAAGGACATCCATAAAGATGAAAATGGTAAAAAATGAAAAGATATGAGGAAATATATTTCTGTCATATTAATGAAGAAAAGGAAGTAGAAATTGTCAAAGGAGTTCCAGTACAGTTTACTTCAGAACTATTGCTTACAAAATAAGAATACATTCAATAATTTTGCATTGAATGCATTGTCTGGAATTATGCGGGGCCCTGTATTAGCAGATCTTTTTATACACATAAATAACACCTGCCATATACCAGGTAGGTGGAAGATGGCAATAGTTGTCCTCATATATAAAAAAGGGAATAAAAAGGATCCTAGTAATTATAGGCCCATCAGCCTGATTGACATTGTAGCAAAAAATATATGCTAGGTATCTTTTGAACAGACTTAAAATCTGGGTAGAGGAAAACAACATCCTCACAGAAGAACAAGCAGGTTTTAGACAAAGCAGATCTACTGTTGATAACTGCTTTGTCTTGAACCATCTAATTGCCAAATATGCCTATGAGAGGAGACCCTTGTTTTCTGCTTTCATAGACCTTACAGCAGCATTTGATATGGTGAATAGAGACGTACTATGGAGTAAACTGACATATCTTAAAATAGAACCCAGACTCCTGGCTTTGATTAAAGCCCTTTACACAAGTACCTGTTTGAGGGTGTGGTATGGGGTTAATGACTAACAGGATTCACACAAATAAAGGTGTAAGGCAGGATGTATCCTGGCCCCATTATTATTTAATTTATACATCAATGATCTGCCAGAGTTAATGAATGGTACACATTCATGGTACACATGCCGATGATCCTAAATACTTACTGTAACAGCGTGCTTTATGCTGATGATATGATTTTATTATCATACTCACAAGTAGTATTATGTAGGCTATTAAGAAGATTTAGCTCTTATTGCCAGGATAACTGCCTAATTATTAGTAAATCTAAATAAAAAATAATGGAGTTTGGAAGAAACCATCAGAGACATAAGTAGCAATTAGAGGGTGAACCAATTGAACAGGTTAACACCTTTGTATATTTGGGAGTAACTTTTTCCAAGACTGGATCTTGGGCCTGCCATCATCAACGGAGCACATTTAGAGCAAAAGCCCGTTTGAATTTATTGCTCAAACTAAAAAACCCAGGGTCCCTAGCCCCACTAATCAAGGTTTATAAGGCTAAGGTTACTACAATGCTCTTGTATGGAGCAGAAATTCGGGGTCTTAGAACAAACACAGTCCCAACATTTGAGATGTATTTTGGGTGTAGATCCAAGAACATCTGCTGCAGCAGTTAGAGCGGAATTGGGAATTCATACAATTCAGGCTTTATCTAAAATTAGAGCTTATAACTACCGGTGCAAAGTTAATGAAATGGAGACTGATAGACTACCCAAATTATGCCTACTAGAGCAAATGAAACTACAATCACAAAACTCCTGGATCACCAAACTAATGCATTTTGTAAGAAGCTGTGGCCTTCCTGTCTCTTGTATAACAGAAGAACAATCTAAAAAAAGAGTTGCCCAAAGAATTAAGGATATAGAAGGACAAACTGATATAGCTATCCTTAGTAAGGTGGGTAACTTGAAATGGCTGAGTAAATACAAACGTACTTTTCAAGTAGACAGTTACTTGAAGTTACAACTCCCAAAACAGCTTAGGGAGATATTTACAGAGCAAGATTCGAACAGCTTGACACAATGGTCAGATACGGGAGATTTCATGCTATACCGTACAATGAACGTCTCTGCATTTGCAGAGCGGTGGAGGTAGAGGACCTGGCTCACATCCTATTTGACTGTTGCTTATATAAGAGGGTGAGAGACATGTATCTTGGTCTATATACCAGACGAATAACCCATTGGGATCCCCATATCAAAATAACTTACCTTATGTCCAGCCAGAATTTGAAAATAGCATTTAATGTAGCACAGTACTTAAACAAAATGATCCGGTTGAGATCTGCATATGTGGGACTGATTGGGGTGGATTGCAGGGGCGACTCCGAAGTATGATGTTGTCATATTTTATCTATATCTTAAATTATTCTACATTATTACAATTTCATTTTAGATTGTATTTTATTATTATTTTATCTAAATTGTATTTTATTCGGATTCCATTTTAAATTGTATTTTATCCAATTCCATTTTAAATTGCATTTTACTAAATTCCATTTTGAATTGTTTTTATCAAATTTTAACAACAATTTATTACTGGAACTTTGCACTTTGATATGGCCCAAGGGCTAATCCATAAAGACTGTATTGTATTGGAATTATGTAAAAGACGTTGTAAAAACTGTCATCTGAATCTTCCCAGTCTTGCTCAACAACTACAACAAAATAATGTATTTTAATAACATTGTTCAATATGTTAGATTAGAAACATAGCTGAGATGAAATAATTCTTTTTGCAAGATTCTTTGTATGTGAATATGTGCCTTCATGTCAGTTTTGACTCCTGGTGACTTAATGGATAAATCCTTGAAGTTTCTGGGCATGATTACAGAACTGGTTTGCCATTTCCTTCTTCCTAGGGCTGAGAGGGCATGACTAACCTAATGTCACCCACCTAGTTTGAACCTAAGCAGGACTAGAATTCATGGTCTCCCAGTTTCTAGCCTAGTGCCTTAAACACTATGCCAAATTGTTGGCTACAGTGAAAAACCTATATTAGTCTAAAATCACTGGCAACTTCACCATAGTAAGCAGCAAGCAAGCCAAACTCCTAAAGCTTGTTTCCAAATGCAGTCAAGTGACAGACATCAGGCAAACTTAGTCAAGCTTGACTCCAAACTCCTGCTTACTAATACAGGCAGGATGCCGATAAGGGAAGACAACAAGTAGCAGGTTAGCAGGCAAATGTAAAAGATTCAGAATGCCTGCCTCCAAGCATAGGCAAGTGACAGGCAGCAAGCAGCAGGCAAGCAGCAGCATAATTGTCCTCATTGTTAGGAAGTGTCTCCTTAATTCCAGGCTGCTTCTCTTGATTAGTTTCTATTCATTTTTTCTTTTTCTTTTAGCCTTCTGCTGCTTTGGAAAATAAGTTGCTCCCCTCTTCTTTGTGACAGCTTCTCAAATACTGGAATCCTGCTATCATGTCATTCCTAGTCTTTCTTTTCTCTAGACTAAACTTGTCTTCTGGGGTGTGGGCTATTCCTGCCAGTTCAGTATCATTTGCAAATTTGGTGAGTTTCCCTTCTATCTCCTCATTTAAGTCATTTGTGATGATATTGAAGAGTACTGGGCCTAAGATGGAACCTTGTGGTATCCCACTGCTTAGTTCTCACATGTAGATGTAGTATCATTAAGACAACTTATTGACTACAGTTTGTCAGCCAGTTACAAATCCATCTAGTGGTGATGTTGTCTATTTTTCTAGTTTACCAAGAAGTAGGCTGTGATCTACTTTGTCAAATGCCTTGCTGAAGTCTAAGTATACAATGCATACAGCATTTAACTGGTCTATTAGTCACTTTGTCAAAAAAATGAAATATGGTTAGTTTGGCCTGATTTATATCAGTAAAAGTATCTTCCAAATGAGGTAAGAAAAAGTAATCATTTTAAATAATGTTTTGTATTTAAAAAGAGCTCTTATAGTAAATTATATATAATATAACCATGGTGCCAAAGATCAAACCTTTAACAAGGCATTGGAATTTTTTTGCAATGGATATTCTGAATATAGAATCCAAAATGTTGTAGAAGCATATTTATACAATGAGCCTGAAACTAAACTTAAATAACAAATTGAATGTCCTAATGCCCAAATACCCACAAATAAAATGAATTTTATAATTCATAACACCCTTTCAGAATTGAAAAGAAATGTAATCAATAAAGCAACATAAAAAAAGAACTTCTAAAAGGTCAACTTTAAAAGGTCAAATCCAGCCTGGACTGACATGGGATCAGGGGTTTTAATTTGATTGTTTATTTGGCAAAATTTAATATCTTTTAAATTTCTTTTAACTTTTGTACTTTCTGTCTTTTATGTACGCCGCCCTGAGTCCTTCGGGAGAGAGGGTGGCTTATAAGTCCAAATAAAACAAAACAAAACAAAACAAAGTCTAATTAAAAATATGTTTAGAAAAACCCCAGGAATAAATTGGTTATTTTCTTCATTTGCCAGTTTTTCTGGCTTGTTTTTAATTAAATGAAAAGTGATTATGGAGAATTGGAATTATGTAATTATATATTTTCTTTTTATATGTCTTTCATTTAGGCCCTAGATGTTAGAGTTTACATCTTGCACAGAGACAGTAAATTCAAGGATCTATGTTGCTCTACCGTTCCACAGTAAAGTATAGGAACTGCTTGTTAAAATAACATAGATATTGGCATTTTTTCAAGAAATGTGCCAACAATATTTTTCACACTATAATGAATTCCTGTGTCTTTGTGGTTTTCATGTCTTCTTTTCAATTATAAAGCAATTATTTCTACAAAAATTACATACCTACTTAGACACAGAATTGTGTCCAACTTGAGCACCAGAATGAATGCATTCCATGCTGCCTTTATGAAACCATGTTGTTGCAGTAAATTACCTATTCTCAGAATAGTATTAAGGGAGTTCTTTATTATGTCACCTGCCTATGGAACAACAATTCCCAGAGATTTGCACAGCTTTGAGAGTGGTAAAGAATTTAGATGGCAGCATTTGTTCCCTTAATGGATGCACTTATTATTGTTTGCACTGTTTTCTATTTAATAAATATAAATATTTATTTATTTATTTATTTATTTATTTGATTTATATTTCTGCCTATTTGCCCATGGCGACTCAAGGCGGCTTACACAATGTAGAATCATATTTAAAACCAAAGAATAAAAACAGTAAGAACTAACAAAAAGAATCAAATAAATTAATAAAGTACAATAGAACAAAAGTTGGGAAAACAAAACAAAAACAAAACAAAAACCAACCTCCACCCCCCCACCCCGATGACAGCATGTCACACTAGCCATTTGATGGGTTCCATCCCTCTCTGGGTTCCCCAGGCCCGCTGGCAAAACCAGGTCTTCAGTGCCTTTCAGAACAGTTTTAATGAGGGGGCCATTCTAAACTCTGGGGGAATGATGTTCCAGAGAGATGGAGCCACCACAGAGAAGGCCCTTCTTCTAGGTCCCACCAGGTGTATCTCCCTAAGGGGTGGGACCTGCAGCATTCCCTGCCTCCTCGCTCTTATGGGTCAGGTAGATGTCACTGGCAAGAAATGTTTCCTCAGAGAACCCGGACCCAAGCCATGAAGGGCTTTAAAGGTGACAACCAGCACCTTGAATTTTACCAGAAGCAAATTGGCAGCCAATGCAGCTCCTGCAGGAGAGGTGATACATGTGCACACCGGGTTCTGCATAAAACCATGCGGACCGCTGCATTTTGCACCAACTAGAGCTTCTGGATGCTCTTCAAGGGCAGCCCCATGTAGAACACGTTGCAATAATCAAGACGGGAAGTGACCAGGGCATGAGTGACTGTGAGTAGGGACCGCTGATCCAGGAAAGGGCGTAACTGGTGCACAGCCCGCAGTTGTTGAAAGGCCCTCCTGGCCACGACCGCCACCTGCTCTTCGAACAGGAGTCGTGAGTCCAGGAGAACTCACAGATTATGCACAGGGTCTGTTTGGGGTAGTGCCACCCCATCCAAGACTAAAGGTGGTAATTCTCCCTGAACCAACGAACCCCAGACCCAGAGCCAATCGGTCTTGCATGGGTTTAATTTCAACCTTTTAATTTTAATTTTAAATTAGATTTTAATTTAATTTAATGTTGTTTTAATTACATAGAGTCATCTGGAATAGGCTGCTTTACAAATTTACTAAATACCTCCTTTAAAGAGGCAAAATAAAATTTAGCTAAATAAAAACAGGATGACAAGTCATGAACATGTTGAAAATGGCAGTGTTTTCAGGATGGCAGAACTACTTGTTTGATATTGACTCATTGTATCATTCTACTTCATCCTTACTTTTCTGAAACACTGTTAGAAGAGTAAAGAAACTGGAAACTTGCTAGATGCAGACTGAAAAAGGGTGTTTTTTTAATGGAATACAAAGCATTCTGAAGAGACATGAAAAGTGTCTTAGAAAAGAAAGGGCATTTCTTTTAATGTGAATCAACACATAAGATCTAAGCATTTGATGTCACAAAGGGGAAAACAGTAGGCGTTTAATTGGAATCAGTCCTGAGGTTAGCTATTCAGATAGCTAAATCTCATGCGGCAACTTCATAGATAGGACAGTTTGGGTTAAGGTGTTAGATTCTGCTGTCATTAGACCCACGTGCATTAAAGTAAAATACTGGTGCCCCTAGGGTTTCATAATGCAAGCTTTAAAACAAAACAAAACCCGCAAACAAATTATAGATTTTTAATAGTTTTTTCTTCATTCTTTTCATAAAACAAGGTTATAGAAAAGTTCAAAAGGTATAAGGTGTACTTTCCTTAGGCTATATGTTTTAACCTTATTTGGTCACATAATCTTTGGCCTTTATTCAAAAGTGAAAGAACGAATAAGCCAGAAAAAGTATATACAAATACAGATAATATTCCTATGCAATCTCACCTTCCTTCCTTTGCCATAGACAATCTAAAGTTGTAAATCACAGAACTATTCCAGCTGGCTTTATCTATCTTCAGGAAGGTGCTCCCCTACCCACCCATCCCCAAAAAGAAAGGCTCCAGCTCCTCACACAAAGATTGAATAACTGCTAATGAATTTCATATACAAGCCACTCCTACATAAAAATACAGGACACACAAAGATAGGTTCCTTTTTTTAAAAAATGATTATTTGTGGCAAAATGTGGTGGCAGGGGAGGAGCAAAAAAGAAAAGAGTAGACTGGAATATGACAAAACATCTTGAGATGAGAAAAATTATATTTAATTAGTCAAATAGACCTATATATAACAAAATTAATTGCATTTCACATTTGTGTTATTTGAATGGCATTTTAAAAATGGTACATTTTGTTCCATGTGAGAATGTCACAAGAGAAAGGATCCTCCTTTTGAAAATTCTCAAAATGTATAGAAATACATATTAACCTCTGTGATTTGGTTCCTTGAGAGACTGTTGTTATCATCCCAACGTTTCTAGGCAGAGCTTTTATCACATACAAGTTTAACAAACAACAAAAGAATTGTAACTGCTGCAAGTGTACTCTGTATATCCTACTAGAAAATATTTCCTTTGCAGCAAATTGGTTGAATAAGTTGTGGGAGTATGCCTCAACGTCTAAAATAACTCTATGTTCTAAAGGGAATACTGATACATATAACTCGACCAAAAACCATTTTTAGTTCATAATTCTACAGATTAATAAATAACATATCCAAAATGTAGGTTGCTTTTAATACAAGTCTTAACATTATAGCTTTTCAGCCACTTGAACATGGAAGAAAAGAGAGAGGAGGCCTATTCATCATTTAAATTCAATAGGCGAACAGTCACTCAAGCAGTGGCTAATATTCAAATGAATCATCAAAGGCATTCATGCTCTTCCATAGTGAAGCCTGCAGTCTTTTGAATTTCCTGCACCTTCCTTTGTTTTTAACAAATTCATCTCTTATCCACAAATGAACTATAAATTGCTGCTGTTGCAGGATTGTCCAAGCTTTCTTTTACTATTGTTTCCTATGTTCAGCCATCTCATCTCATCTCATCTCATCTCATCTCATCTCATCTCATCTCATCCCATCCCATCCCTCCATCCCTCCCTCCCTCCATCCCTCCATCCTATAACCTAGTGTTAACCTATAAAGCCCTTCATGGCTTGGGTCCGGGGTATTTGCAGGAGCACCTCCTACCATCATCGAGTTCCAATTGCCCAGTGTGCTCCCACTGGCAGGGCCTCCTTGGAGTGCCGTCAACCAGACAATGTTGGTTGGTGGTCTCCCGGGGGAGGGTCTTCTCTGTGGGAGCACCCACCCTGTGGAACCAGCTGCCCCTAGGGTTGCGGTTGGCCCCCGACCTGTGTTCCTTCCGCTGCGATCTAAAGACCTGGTTGTTTTTACAGGCCGGCCTGGATTGAGGGAGATTGGGGTTTTTAATCGGGCATTTTAGCATGTAATTTTATTGGTTATTTGGATTGGATTAATATTTTTTAACTAGTGTATGTATGTTATATTATTGTGTGAGCTGCCCCGAGTCCCCCCGGAGATGGGGCAACATATAAATCCAAATAAAACAAAAACAAAACAAAAACATCCATCCATCCATCCATCCATCCATCCATCCATCTATCTATCTATCTATCTATCTATCTATCTATCTATCTATCTATGCAGTGGAACTATAGATGACCATATAATTTTGATAAATAAAAAAATAAATAAAGAAGTTTAGAAACAAACAAATGTGAAATCAGAAACTCTTTGCAATAGGGAAACTATTATACTAAATCAGGGATATCAAACTCACATCATCATGGCGGCATCATGTGACATATTGGGACTTTCTCCCCATTCACTAAACTGGGCAGGGGTGGGGCAAGCATGTGACACATCTGACCATGAGTTTGACACCCCTGTACTAAATGAACATCCTCTGAATGAATGCTTGCTTAATGTTTACTTCATAATACTTCATAATACCAATATAAAACTGAGCTGCCATGATTCTCTCATATTCAAAACTTCATATTCAATATTTCTCATGTGGTTCTCCCAATGAACAGTACAAATGCAGCTCAATTATGATATACATTTCACATTCAAATCCAGTAGAATGGAGCTTGTTTGTTCAGAGGTTTATTTAATAGGAAGCTTTTGAGAAATCAGATACTAAAATAAATACAAGTAATTTTCTCTCCCTTTTCCACTTTGATAGAATTAACTGTCATGGCCCACATTCAGGACTCAGATTTTGAATATGAATTTGAGGAAGCTACTCCAATGAACCTGTGGAATTCAGCCACAAAGAGACACCAAGCCAAGAACCATATTAGGGTGATCAAACATAGGCAGCACCTTCATAGCTGGAACAATCAGATGAGGATGATGTAAAGTTTTCCACTACTCAAGCCAGCAAATAGAGATGACAGCAGATACATTCTATAAGCCTACTTACCAAGCAAGGGAGTAAATATCTCAATTAGTGCTAGCAGCTGCAGCCTGATTAAAGAAGCAGCTCTGAACCATATTTCCTTTACTAAAAACAATATCTGATTTCTGACTGTTGCATGATATTCATGTTGCATGATGTTCCTGAAAGAAACTTAAAATCTCTGGATTGACTAACAACTCTGATCTGACTCTTGGAACCCTGATGAAGTTGGACTGTTTTTCTGCATCTACCTATTCATGCAAGCTTTGTTTTAGTTACATTTTTTGTTTACTGTTATTTTTTCAACCTTAAAGTATAATTGCTAACCTTGTTTGTGTAGGCAGTTAACCATGATAGCATAGGATTTCTCTAAAAGAACAGTGACCACAGCCTTATTCCTAGCTGGGATGTTTTACATGCTGGTACCCTCAAGACTAAAACCATATTTGTGGGCGATAGAACTGATGTTGATGAATTGTACCAAATAGGATCCCTTTGTCTGTGTAATGATCCATGGTTCAGTTTTGGTTGTCTATAAATCCCTTAAAGATGTATTTTATGCCTGCCCTCATCTCATCTACTATGTGGGCTATATACAGCATATCAGCATGATACAATAGCTACATATGCCTGAGGGCTTCAGTCCCCCAATCTTTCTTCCAATATCTGGTAATGGGAAGGATTAACCACCTAAACTGGATGAAATGTTTGAGATAATAGAATTGTAAATTGAGATTGAAAACTCACAATAATCCAGTACTTCATCCCTTCATTGATTATCGAATGGGTTTATACCTGTTTGCTGAAGTTGATATGTGACATCTCATAGCCAAGAAACTAGCCAGATGTTGTGATGGAATTTGGCAACTCTCAGTATAAAGGCTTTTGGTGACACTGACCTCAAATATGCTAATCCAAACTTACTAAGTCAATGTTTTAAAAACTCTGCACATTTCTTGTCTTTCCGATTCCTCCATATATACATCCAGCATGATTCAGTTGTTACAATTTCTTTCCCTCACAGTTGCTTAAATTCATTTGTATATTAATTGCATGCACTACATATGAGAAATATGTCTATGACTACTAATAAAACAAGGAATTTAGCAAGTGGCTATGTTAAAAAGGTCAACCACAAAGATATATATTTAACATAGTAATAAAAAAGAAACATAGAACACATTTTTAAAAATGAATGTCTGTTAGGGTTACAGAAGCAGGACTTGATCTTATCTAAAATTGAAAATTGATGTGAAGATTTGGCTTTAATTTTTTTTGGAGAAAAAGTTCATAATACACAAAAGGGGGAAGAAAGATAACAGATAACAGATAATCAGAGTTGGAAGGGACCTTGTAGGTCATCTAGTCCAGTGGTTCTTAACCTGGGTGATATCGCCCCAAGGGGCGATTTTTTTTCAGGGGAGCAATGGAATGAAAAGGGACGACATGGGGGCAAAGGAACAGAAGGGGGTCAATATGGGGGCGATGGAGTGAGATATATTGGGGGGGGAGAGAGAGATATCTATATTGGTAGATAGGTAGGTAGGTAGGTAGACAAAAAGACAGACAGGTAGGTAGATAGGCAGGAAGGCAGGCAGGCAAACAAGACAGACCTTTTGGATGGATGGATGGATGGATGGACAGACAGAAAGAATGTGAGAACAGCAGCACTTTGGGAAAGCGGTGGTGGTGGCTTTTCCCAACATGCTGCCACATTCGAGGCGCCAGTTCAGGTGTGGTACAATAGTCAATGGGGTGAGCCTGCAGGGCCAGCACCTTGAACGCCCTCCTGCTGCCTCTTAGCATCCAAGGGGGCCGGGAGAGGGGTGCTAAGAGGCTACAGGGGGGCATTCAAGGTGCCGGCTGGCCCTGCAGTTTCACCCATTGACTAGCACTGCTCGAGCCAGCCCAGCAGCAGAGCCAAAATGGGTAAAACTGCAGGGCTGGCCAGCACCTCAAATGCCCCCTGCTGCCTCTTAGCCCCTCTGCCCCCTTGGCCTTGGGGATGCTAAGAGGTGGCGGCGCGAATGCGGCCACAGTGACACATAACACTCCACTGCTTCAACATTGGAGGTGCTGGCTCCAGAGTGTTACTACAGTCAGTGGGTGAACCTGCAGGGCCGGTGCCTCGGGCGCCCCCCTGCCTCCTCTTAGCCCCTCTGCTGGCCCCTTGGGGATGCTAAGAGGTGGCAGGGGTGGTTATGTTGGGGAAGGGGGGCAATGACAACTTCCTCAATGGCTCAAGGGGGCGATTCTTTCAAAAAGGTTAAGAACCATTGATCTAGTCCAACCCCCTTCCCAAGCAAGAGACCCTACACCATTTCTGACAAATGGCAGTCCAATCTCTTCTTGAAAGTCTCAAGTGATGGTGCTCCCACAACTTCTGAGGGCAAGCTGTTCCATTGGTTGATTGTTCTCACTGTCAGAAAGTTTCTCCTTATTTCCAGGTTAAATCTCTCCTTGTTCAGTTTCCATCCATTATTCCTTGTCTGGCCAGGTGCTTTAGAAAATAGCTTGACCCCTTCCTCCCTGTGGCAGCCCCTCAAATATTGGAAGAGATGCTGGTACTGTTGTATATTCCACATCAAAAAGTTTCTTTGCAAAAATTTAATCCCATGCATTGATTTTAAGGAGCAGCAAATTAAGAGATATAAGAAAATGAGTAACAGTTTTGAACTATGAATGGTTCCTAGCAATCCTGAAAATGTATGATGCCTCATTTTTCATTGCCATCATCTGTACATAGCTGAATAGAGAGAGCAAAGAATAATGACTGCTTGTTGAATGTATACAGATTTAACCTTTTTCCTCCCCTTCTCAGCAACTATAAAAATATTACAATTGATACTCTGGGTAGGATAGTATTATGCACTGTAACCTCAGAAATGCATTCTTCTATTCCCTTTTGCCATTATAAAGCTGCCTGGGTTTTGCCTGGAATGAGTCAAGTATAACACTGTTTCCCAGAGTTTTGTTGACCTTTTGAAAACCTTGCATAGCTATTTTACCAAGTGGAAATACTATTTTAACATGACTCAGTTTTTAAATATGCAGATAACCCCCAGGAAAATAGAAAGAGGATATAAGGCAAGGCACACTGAAAATGTATTGTATTTCCACTTCACTGAAACAAGGAGACACTCAGTTATGGATACAGTTATTTTGCCCTCTTTTTCATGTTGTTGTTGCCTGTTGGCATCTCCATGAAGACACTCATACTGATGAAACACTGTAGTGAAACAATTATACCCAATTAATAAAATAGACCTATACATAACAAAATTAATTGCATTTCACATTTGTGCTATTTGAATTGTATTTTAAAAAATGGTAAATTTCTGTTCCATGTGAGAACGTCACAGGAGAAAGGATCCTCCTTTTGAAAATTCTCAAAATTTATAGAAGTCCATATTAATCTCTGTGATTTGGTTCCTTGAGAGACTGTTGTTATCATCCTTCTGTTTCTAGGCAGAGCTTTTATCAAATAAAAGTTTAACAAACAACAAAGGAATTGTAACTGCTACAAGTATACTCTATATATCCTACTAGAAAATATTCCCTTTGCAGCAAATTGGTTGAATAAGTTGTGGGAGTATGCCTCAACACTAAAATAACTCTATCTTCTAAAGGGAACTCTTGACACATTTAACTCAACCAAAAACCATTTTTAGTTCAGAATTCTACAGATTAAGAAATAACATATAAAAATGCAGGTTGCTTTTAATACAAACTCTTAATATTATAGCCTTTCATTAGCTGTTAGCCGAGAATAGATTTTCAGTTTCTCAGGCAGAAATTTCTGTAAATCTTATTTTATGATTTTATAATTCTGCATCGATTGCTACTGTTGATATTCATATATTACTTGGATCTTAACAATGACAATGTTTATTTTAACTTAGATGTGGTTAAGTAGTTAATGTCTACATTTTCTAAATTTATTTTACATAAAGGGGCAAAATGTTTTCCAAATTATCTGAAAATGCTTCCATTATGCAGTGGTTTTATGGAGCAGTGAAAATAAATAGCAGATTGCATAGTTCTTGCTCTTACTGGGGGGTCTTCTCAAAATAATTATGTCCTTGTCATCTCACACATCAGAGATCATCATCTTGCTGCAATGTTCTCTATATGGAGCTATCCTTAACTCCCTGAATGAGGTAACATGAGCAGTTATGGACATATCACTTCTGCTACATGGGCTCCCTCAATTACCCACGTTGGTTGCCTCTACAAAGTACTACACAATATAGGATTTAGTAATCAGAGAGATGATTTTCTATGGTTTGGCAATCCTGTAAATCTAGGTTGGTGTACTCTAGATTCCTTCCATTATGCAGTGTCATCAGATGGGACTTAGGGACCCACATCTATGTTACAAATCAAAGGAAGAGCAACCTCCCAGAAACTGGAAAAGCTCCAACCCTATTTTCCTACAAATTTTCCATGAACACTGGGATCTACCCTCTGATTCTGGATTAAGGAGGAATATAGATGAACATATGAGCAGTTTAGGGGTTTTTTTGTAGAAATTTGTTCTACTGTGATAATGTATTTCTTTTTCTGTCTTTGTATGTTGTTTTAAACTTCTCTTTTAAGTTTTGTATGCTTCCACAAGTTGCCAAGTTGGAAAGCTTTAGAAATGTGAAAAATTAACCCATAAATACAGCTGCTTTATAATGAACAGTTGAAAAATACTTCAATATTGTTTAATGCATTCATAACTATTGTCTCTTTCTTTTGGAAAAGAAAATGGCACAAAGTAAAAGAAGCAATGTGGACACCACATTGAAATGACATATTGCAGTCATTCTAAGGACTGCATGGATCCGTGTTTCTGCTCAAATATAGACATGACAACTACAACTATGTAGCTATAGGTATATAATTGCATATGAATAGTCAGATGTAACAAATATACGAAATAAAAGAAAAATATACTAATCAGACTACTGAATATAACTGGAAAATCTATTCTTAACTTTGAATGAAGAACAGTTATAAACATTTTCAGTTTCTTATGATTTTACTGTTCTGAGGCATTCTATAAAGATTAAAATGATGGCATTTATGGGACATTGGCTTGGTCTCATAATCTTCCTGGTTGGTCCAGTAACACATAGAATACAATGGACTAGAAATATAATACTGTGGCTCAACAATTCATTGACTGTGGTAAATTAGTTGTCCTTTGAGAAAGCTTGTTTCCACTATAGTCATTTTCCTAAAAAATATCCCTAGCTTTCAGAAAGTCCCGTTTCACCAAATTATATTTTCTTTTAAAAATGTAGGTATTGAAGTTATTTTTTATTCATTATATTTCTAACATTGAAGTACTCAGATGTACCCAGGTGTACACAGAATCAATTCAATCTAATTTCAAAGACTAACCTGGAATTTTTGAAATAGCCATTCAATTTTTAAAAAACCATAATGAAATTTGCTGGCAAATTAGAAAATAATGCACACAATTCAGTATGGGATTTGGTATTATTTGCATTATGCTATGGATAGTGCTTTAAAATACTATGCTTATTAAAATGCTAGCATTTTTATTTTGGAATAACACATATAATTTACATAGCATCTTTGCTCAAGCAAATGAGTTTTGCAAAAGAGAAGGATGAACTAGCATGGAACAAGCATGGAATGACTGATTGGTCTTTTCCATAAAGTTACTCAACCAGGTAAGGTAAGATAACAATTGCCTACTCAGGATGGAAGATTGTTCTAATAGAAATCAGGTAAATGGCAAAAAAACAACAACAATCCACCCTTCTTAACTGCAAGACCTCTACAATCTATGACACCCAAGAAGTTATGCTTGGCATAACAGATGGGATCTTAATTATGAAAACTAACACATTTGATGATAGATGTCATCAATAATTGAAATTAGTGCTATTTATTCCTCAATTCCAAATATGATACCTTACACCACCCTCCTTTTTTCATACATATATTAATTGCAGAAAACTGGACCTTGGGAATATAGATTTGGAATTAAAAAATAACAACAGAAAGGGTAACAACTGGTATTGGTAAATGAAATAATTACTGAACTAGCCACTTTGTCTGTGAGATAGAGAATATAATGTCATTTTTAGATTGTTCTCTTATTATTAAAAGTATCCATCTGATACCAGATCTGTCAGTTAAAGAAAAAAGAATATGAAATTGGGATTTTTTACTGACCTCAGAAGGATGGAAAGCTGATTCAACCTAGGTAGGTAGTATCACTACGCTTTTTATAATTTGTCTGCTAAGCTCTCCTAGGCTAAGATTTGCAGGCAGGTGTCTGCTAGCTAGAATTGTTATCTTGTCTCCATAGTAATGAGATAAGACAGTCTTGTGATTTCTGGTTTACTGTGCATGTTTCAGAAAGTTTTTACTTCACTTCCTATAACTTCCTTTGTATTCTTTTCTGTATATGCCTTGGTGTGAGATTAAGCTGCCGGTATGTAGCTCGTTAGGTTTTCTTATTTTTGTAAAATAAAAATGTTTCTTAGATTACTTTCTGGGTCTAATTTTATCAAAGTTGACAGCAGTGAAAGGCACGGTCTATCACCTCTAATTAGCAGGGATGTTTGGAAGATTTTTACTCCCTGACAGGGAGGTAGGTAAGTAGGTAGGTAGGTAGGTAGGTAGGTAGGTATGAAGGAAGGAAGGAAGGAAGGAAGGAAGGAAGGAAGGAAGGAAGGAAGGAAGGAAGGATCAACAAAATGCAGACTAGTCCATGATTATATTTATACATGGGGTGATTCTGGAGCAGATCAGAAAGAGACATTGAAATTTATGTGCTAACTATGGCATTTTTGCATTAAACAAGAAATTGGATTCAATGGTCTTTCATTTTTACTGTTCTGAAACACCAAGAGATTGGATTTAGCTAGAACAAGAAGTTAAAAGAAAGACTTGAATTTGAGAAGGTACGAATCAGAGAAGGACCCAAATATTTATAACATTAAAGGTTAAAACTGGCACATTAAATTGGGCTGTAAACTATTCTTTGTTTCTTCCCAGTATTAAATGGAACAAAATAAATGATCCAGTACATTTACCGACAACCACTGAGTCTTTTATTACATTTGTTTTCTCTCTATTAGTCTCTTTACAGAGTTCATTCTAATTAATTTATTTTCAAATGTATCTAGCCATTAGGTTCACAGGTCACAATTCCATCAACACAGCCTGCAACAAAATAGACTAAACTCAAAAAGTCTTTTAGTATATTATGTAATTCTTTTCCGAGTTCTGTTTCTTTCCCAGCAGTGTTTGCAGATAGAAATAGGAGATATTATTCTCATGCTTGTAGAAATAACTTTGAATTTATGATGGTAAAACATTTTTATGTAATTTGCACTGCTGAACAATCTGTGTGTCTCTGACCAGAAGTTCAGGATCAAATTGTGATTTATCTTCTAATTTTGACTTCTTCCTGAGTAAAATGGCTTTTAAAAATCACTTTTATATAATCAAAGTAAAATATGCCATCTAAAAAACTTTCAAATGATAATGTCAGTCTTAAATGACCACTTTAAATAGCAATGTTTAAGTGGCATTTAGTGCCATAAGTAGCCCTCAAATTGTTTAATCTTTATGAAGAAATAAAATCCATGATCCTCATCTATCTCAATTATTTGTCTTTAAGTAATGACTGTGCTGGTTAAAATTTACTGGATACATTTCATCATTTTATGGCTGATGCTATTGATACTTCAGTAACTGAGAAAGGTATATTTCCTTTCCAATTTGCTTGAAAAGATGATGATCTATGGCTCAGTAATAATTTTCCATCCTTCAGCTTTCTTTCCCATCACTAACTCCACAAAATCTTTTCATGCATGTTCAGCTTCCTGGAATTACCTTTTGGGACTAAATATATATCATTTCAAGATTGGGGATGAATCCTTTCGATTGTTTTTTAAAGCTTGAATGAAGGCTTAGCAATCTTACTGCTAATTATTACAAACTAGCAGGAGCTCCAGGCATTCCAAGAATTGTAGAAATATAAGTAGTCATTTCTTATTGCTCCATAATTTGGAAGGATATCATAAATTCATTTTGCTTTGCTTGCTAACAAGCAAAGTGTATATGCAATGTGTGCACAGAAGCTGCTATCTGTAAAGTAAATTTGCTAATAGAAGCAAATAAGCCATGCTTTGTACCTTTCTGAAGCACCCTATTGTGCCAGGATTTGGTGTGTCATGGCAGGATCATGACAGAATTTGGCATACCATACCACACCTGTATAAGATATGACATTTCTTCAAGGTACCTTTATTTTTTTATTTTTTATTATTTATTTATTTATTTATTTATTTATTTATTAATTAATTAATTAATTAAACTTGTATGCTGCCCAACTCCCAAAGGACTCCGGGTGGCTCACAGCAAAAAAACACAAAAGAATTACATTAAAAAAAATTTAAAAGCAATTTAAAAAACAACAAACAACAGAAGGGCCGGATCTCGCTAGATCTCAGTTGCGAGATAAACAGCCCCATGCCTGCCGGGAAAGCCAGGTTTTGACTGCTTTGCAGAAGGCCAGTAGGGAGGAGGCAGTCCGAACCTTGGGAGGTAGCTGGTTCCTGAGAGCCGGAGCAGCCACAGAGAAGGCCCTCCCCCATGGGCCCACCAGCCGGCATTGTTTAGCTGATGGAACCCGGAGGAGACCGACTCTGTGGGATCTTACCAGTCGCAGGGACACGCAGGGTAGGAGACAATTCTGGAGATAACCTGGTCCTGAGCCATATAGGGCCCTGAGCCATATTTGGATTTTACTTCTGTTATTTATGGTATTTATCCAAGTCAATGTACTGTTATGTGTACTTTTCATAAGCATTCTTTCCACTTTTTCATCAAAGTCATTAACAAATATTGAGAAGTGAAGAACCAGTAACTGTTATGGTTTTCCATCTATTTAATTGATTAATTCATGAAAACTCTATAACTCAGGCCACTTAATTGCTATGCCGTTATATCTACACTTAGCTAAATTATTACTCAGCATATCACAGAATATTTTTTCAAATGTTTGCTGGTCATGTTTGCTGGTCATGTAAAAGCATTCATTTAATTTACAAGGATGTTACCTGATCAAAAATTGAAATAAAGTTAATCTGGCAAGATTTGGTTTTAACAAATCCATGCTGCTTCTAGTAATTATCATATTGTGCTTAGTGGCCAAAGTGTTTCTGATCTGCTAGAAGGTTAGAAAAGATTACAGGTATTGAATGACTTATCTATATTTTTTTCTGGAATACATCTGTAGTTATTCAATAACAGATAATCAGAGTTGGAAGGGACCTTGTAGGTCATCTAGTCCAACCCCCTGCCCAAGCAGGAGACCCTACACCATTTCTGACAAATGGCAGTCCAATCTGTTCTTGAAAGTCTCAAATGATGGTGCTCCCAAAACTTCCGAGGGCAAGCTGTTCCATTGGTTGATTGTTCTCACTGTCAGAAAGGTTCTCCTTATTTCCAGGTTAAATCTCTCCTTGTTCAGTTTCCATCCATAATTTCTTGTCTGGCCTTTGGGTGCTTTAGAAAATAGCTTGACCCCTTCCTCTCTGGGGCAGCCCCTCAAATATTGGAAGACTGCTATCATGTCTTCCTTGGTCCTTCTCTTCCCTAGACTAGCCATGCCCAGTTCCTGTAACCGTTCTTCATATGTTTTAGTCTCCAGTCCCCTAATCATTCTGGTTGCTCTTCTCTGTACTTTTTCTAGAGTCTCAACATCTTTTTTATAGTATGGTGACCAAAACTGGATGCAGTACGCTAGGTGTGGTCTTAGTAAAGCTTTATAGAGTGATATTAGTACCTCACTTGCAGGGGTGGGATCCAACCGGTGATTTTACATTTTGCTGCGTGCATGTGTATGACATCATCAGCTTGCTGCTTGGACAGTTGTGCAGCACTGCGTGCGAGTGTACAGCATTTGAAAAAGCACTTTTTTCCTGCTTTTTCAACCACAGCTGTGCCGCGCAAAGCAGCTGAGGTTGAAAAAGCAGGAAATAAAGGTCAGGTAAGAGCCCAGGCAGGTGAGTGGGCCAAAATAGCAGTTCTATGTCTGCTGCTCTTCAGAGCTACCGGTTCTACAGAGGTGGACAGAACCGGTAGAATCCCACCCCTCCTCACTTGATCTTGATTGTATCCTTTTGTTATTGCAACTTAGGATTGCATTAGCTTTTTTGGCTGCTGCTGCACACTGCTGGTTGTCCACTAAAACAGGGGTCGCCAACCTTTTGGACCTCAGGGACCACCAAACTCATAATTTTAAATCCCAGGGACCACTAATATGAATTTTGACTGATGGTGGCTTGCTGGCGGTGGGAGAGACAGAGAGAGAGACAGATCTGATCTAACCTCTCTCCCCCTCCCTCTTTCATACACACACACACACACACACAAACACACAGAGACAGGAGTGGGATTCAAATTTCTTAACAACTGGTTCTTGGACGTGGCCTAATTTGTGAGTATGGCTTGGTGGTCATATGACTGGCTGGGCATGGCTTGTATGTAAATATTATAAATATTTATGTAAATATTGAATTCTTTTATAAAAAAGAGCAACTTTTTCCCAACATCAGGCAAAGCAGGAAGGCGGATTAAGTTGCTCACAGAATCACAGATTCAGAGATCTATCTTTCTGCCATTGGCTACCTCAGTCTGTCACATAAAATTTGCTAGCAAGCAAACTCACAAAATTAACTCACAAGACATCATGTATGCAAATATTGATTTTTTTATTTAAAAAAAGAGCAACTTTTACCCAAAATCAGGCAAAGAAGGCAGGCAGATTGAGTTGCTCACAGAATCACAGATTCACTTAGAGATCTATGATTCTGTGATCGGCTACCTGCATTGAATAATAGAGCTTCAGTCCTAGTAAGGAAGGTTCAGCTCTGCTTTTAAGATCTAAAGATTAGCTAGAAAGCAAGAAATCCAATGGTTTCCTGCTTTCTTGCTAATCTAAATCTCCCGGCACAGCAAAACAGCTGATGGTCGGAAAAAGGAAAAATAGCAATTTAGCAGGCAAATTTGCCAGGTAAGGAGTAGGCGGGGACGGTTCCTGCGGGCCATGTGGGCAGCTCAGCCTTGTGTTCCTACAGCCTGGATTAATTGCTTTGCGGGGGTGCTCTGGGGGTGACATTTCTCTGTGGACCACCAAAATTTTCTCACGGACCACCTGTGGGCCATGTTCCACTGGTTGTCAACCACTGCACTAAGACTCCAAGATCCTTCTCATAGTTACTGCTATTAAGCCTGTTAGTTACTGCTATTTCATCCAGTCTATGTGTGTACGTTTGGTTTTTCTTGCCTAAATGTAGAACTTTACTTTTCTGTATATTGAATTTCATTTTGTAAGATACGGGCCGGTGTTCTAGTCTGTCAAGATCCATCTGGATTTTGAGCCTATCTTTTTGGGTGTTAGCTATTCCTGCCAGCTTAGTATCATCTGCAAATTTGGTAAATTCTTTTCTCCTCTTTTTGAAGACAGGGATTACATTCGTTCAGTCATTTGGCACTTCACCCAAGCCCTGAGATACTATTGCTAGACTAGGTTTCCCAACCCGGTTAATATTAACCCCAAGAATGAGTGGTTGATGCTGTTGATGCAATTCATAGTATTTTTAGTTAAATTAGTATTTATTAAATTGTAGTTCATATAATAAATGTTTGTGAGTCAATGAAAAATCTGAACCTAACATGACAGGTCAATAAACTGGAGAGTTAGGAAATCCCTGGGATAGAACAATAGAATTCAACTCCTCTAGTTGTGGAGATTTAATTTATTCAGAGTTACAAGGGTATTTACCCATATTGACCTCCTCCTTCTCTTCCTCCTCACTTTCTCTAGCTGCAGGATCCTACTTATTGCTGCAATTGAACTATTCAAATCCACTTTTTAAAGTTCAACATATATATGTTTGTTAATCTTACTTTCCTTAAAATCAATGCTGTCTTATTTTATTATCATGTTCTTGTTATTTCCAAGTTCTCAACTTACTCTTCCTGTTGGTAGTATCTCGAGGGTACCAGTTCCTCTTGTACCTTTCTTCACTTTAAGAAAGAGAAAGTTGTCAGCAAGAAAAGTCAATATTTTTTTTAGAAGATTAATGCTTGGCAGAGTTTGTCTTCCAGATGTGGTAATTAAAATTTCCCATCAACAGAATGTCATGCTTCTTTAAAAGATCTGCAGTTTTCTTTGTAAGCAACATCCACATCTCTTTGACTGGCTTGTTGACAGGAGTTACTTTTCTTCCACTTTTTTTTTCTCAGATGCTTTATATGGTACTGCTACATTAATTTATTTAGATTTCTAAGCAGGAATATACATTTTTAACATCTACTGCAACTCTTTTTCTCCCTCACTTGCTTGACTTCCTTTGGAGGAAATAGTGTCTTTTAATTCCTATTTTTTATTGACAGGAGTCCTCCCGTGAGGTTTCCATTATATTTAGAAAATCATATTTGCCTTTCTGTATTTTCTATCTTGTTTATTTTTCATACTCTGAGCATTAGACAGTGCCATCCAGGAATTTTATGAGCCAATATTCTTTCTGACTATTCACTATGTAGTTTATATATCATCATTTCAGCCATATTTTCATTGTAAGGTACCCCAGCTTTATGTGAAGGCTTTAATTCTGTTATAGCATCTACAAAGTTCAGTTCAAATTCTCCCAATAAAGCTCACCATGTTTTGACAAATATAACTTTTACCAGTCCGTGTAAGACCAGAGATCTAGATCAGAGGTTTTTATATCTTTTCAAGCTGTGGAATCTGTTAGAAATAAAATGAAAATAAAGAATTCCTGGTAGCCCCATTTAAGAGGGAAATTTTCTATGAGATAAACTTGGCTGTGTTTGAAGTGATTATTTTTTCCTAGTCTATCATGGAACCTTATTACAGTTATGCACAGTTTGAAAATTCCTGTTTAGATAAACCCACACCAGAGTTCTAAAAACCAAATTTTTCCCATTGACTTTATTTGCATATCCACATTGCATTGACTTCTAGCATTCTTTCTCTTCCCAAGTCCCTTTCTATTGATTGAAAGAATGGGCAGGAATACATCTGTAATTATTCTTTCCAATGCTATCCTTTGCTACCATATGCACTAGCAAGAAAAGAGAACAGTTAGTGGACTGTGTGAGTTTTAAAAAGTGTTCTTGATTTAAGTGGACAGACAACACACATCACAAGCTGCTATGTCCAATTAGCATTCATTTGCTTTAATTCTTAATAATGATCCATCAACTACCACCACTTTTCACTTTATTATCCTATAGAGCACATTTTGATCCTTTAGGGATCACTTATTCTTTCCACCATCTTCCACTGGCCACCCAAGCATGAAGATAAGCATTGGAACTCAAAAATCTATATTTTCTTTCTTTATTTTTTTTCCCAATAAAGCACAACTGATAGAAAGTTTTTATATTTTTCTCACGAATTCCTGTTACCTTCTCTGCTTGTTGTCTTATAATCCTCTTACAGTCTCTTCTTACTCAATAGAAAGTAGTCACCCAATCATGACATAGGCAATCAACAATCCTAAAGACACAATTTTTACAAAAAGAAGTTTTTGCAAAGAAATTACATTTCCATTTTTACAGCTCAGAACACAAAGCTTCTTCGATCATTGTCCTCTCTCCTGATAAACTCTTATTAACTCCCTGTTTACTCGAAGTTTTTAATTTATTTGGGAAAATTAGATCACTTTTTTTGTTCAGGGAAATACAAGGAATAAAAAGTTGGGAAGCTTCTGACATAGATGCCTTTTAGTTCCTAGGAGTTGAGGCCCTCTGCCACACCGAGTAGTGGAAATTCTGAGTAGTTCAGAGAACCGGCAAATACCATCTCTGACAGGCTCCACCCCCATCTATTCTCTGTCTCCCAAGTCCCAGCTGATCGGCTGGGTCTTCTTTTGTTGCCCTGCAGAGGAGAACAGAGCTGGAAAGCAGGTTAGCAGGGAGGAAATGGGGATTTTGCAGTAACCTTCCCCTGCCATGCCCACCAAGCCACGCCCACAGAACCAGTAGTAAAAAAATTTGAACCCCACCACTGACTGGTTCCCCAGTATTTGTCTACTTCCTCTATTAAAATACTTTATATCCTACCCAGAACTACATAACTTGATCTGCTATCAGTTGATACATGGCATTGCTGAAACTTCCACCCTATTGTCAAATTCACAATGTTATATCACAACTTTGGTCAATTCTGTAGCCACATTCTTCCACCAACTACAATTCTGCTGACCCAACAGTGTTCAGGGCTCCAGTCTTCACAATGTGCTGCCAGTGCTCCTCACACCATCCTGCATTTCAGTTCACAAGTGCTCTAAAGATATCCAGCCTTAACTGCAATGTAATGGAACCTCTATTGACATTCACAACATAATAAACAGAAAGGAAGATAGAAAAAGAAAAAGAAAAAGAAAGAAAGGAGGAGAGATGCGAGCGAGAGGAGTCAGAGAGGAGTATAGAAAGAGAAATAAAAAGAGAGAAAAAAACAACAGCAAGAAAGAGAAAAAGAAAGAGAGAAAGAGAGAAAAAGAGAATGAATGAAAGAGAGAGAGAGAGAGAGAAAGGAAGGAAGGAAGAGAAAGAAAGAAAGAAAGAAAGAAAGAAAGAGAAAGAAAGAAAGAAAGAAAGAAAGAAAGAAAGAAAGAAAGAAAGAAAGAAAGAAAGAAAGAAAGCTGTATTTTCTTTGGCAATCTGCAATTTGTGGTTTGCTATTTCATGAATCATTTTTATTTCATATTTGATCCTGTGAAACATACTGTGTTCTTTAATCTTTGTCTTCTGTGTCAGTACCTCACTCACAAAAAGCTTTGTATCAAATATCTCATGAAACAGCTGGTTATTTTAAAAAAGGGAAAATATTACTGGCTGTGCAGTGAGTATAAGAGATATAAAACTCATCAATGGGAATATAGGGATTCTTTTTTAATTCCAATTGTTGCTTTTGCTCCTGCAGTTGTTGTTATTACTTTTCTGAAATTAATTGGATCCAAAGTTTTTCAGATCACTAGTCAAAAATACAGTATGTGAGAAAAAATGTTAGAGTAGAAACAGGTGCTAAACATTGCAACAAAATCAATCACATTCATCTCTGAATCTTCACATTTCAGAGTCTTTGTCTTGCCTGAAAAGGTTGAGTTGTAATTTCTTCCTTTTTGTGAAACTCAACATTCTTTTTAAAAAATAATGGCACTTTCCATGTCTTCTAAACTAAAATTTCATATACTTTCCATCTGTGACATCAGTGTAACTCAACTCTCTCCATCTCTCTTTATCTACAGGTGAAACTTGAAAAATTAGAATATCGTGCAAAAGTTCATTTATTTCAGTAATGCAACTTAAAAGGTGAAACTAATATATGAGATAGACTCATTACATGCAAAACAAGATAGTTCAAGCCATGATTTGTCATAATTGTGATGATTATGGCTTACACCTTATGAAAACCCCAAATCCACAATCTCAGAAAATTAGAATATTACATGCAATCAATAAAACAAGGGTTGTACATAGAACAATATCGGAGCTCTGAAAAGTATCAGCATGCATATGTACTCAGTACTTGGTTTGGGCCCCTTTTGCAGCAATTACTGCCTCAATGCAGTGGGCATGGAAGCTATCAGCCTGTGGCACTGCTGAGGTGTTATGGAAGACCAGGATGCTTCAATAGCGGCCTTCAGCTCTTCTGCATTGTTCTGTCTCATGTCTCTCATCTTTCTCTTGGCAATGCCCCATAGATTCTCTATGGGGTTTGTTAAGTTTGCATGAAAAGGCAGACACGGAGTGCTTCAGCTCTTAAGTTTATTGTGACTTTCAGCTCAGAACGGACCCGCTTTGGCTGGGCTGCGGCTGCTACTTATAGCCAGCAGCCGCAGTTGCCAGCCAATCAGAGTGCAGGGTTTTTCCCGCACTTTTAAACCAATCATTTCTAACACTTTACAAGAACAGTTCAAACTAAACCAATGACTTCAAACCTACATACATAACAGGGTTCAGGTCAGGTGAGTTTGCTGGCCAATCAAGCACAGTAATCCTACAGTCTTTGAACCAGGTTTTGGTGCTTTTGGCAGTGTGGGCAGGTGCCAAGTCCTGCTGGAAAATGAAGTCAGCATCCCCATAAAGCTCATCTGCGGAAGGAAGCATGAAGTGCTCCAAAATCTCCTGGTAGATGGCTGCGTTGACCCTGGACTTAATGAAGCAAAGTGGACCAACACCAGCAGATGACATGGCTCCCCAAATCAACACAGACTGTGGAAACTTCACACTGGAGTTCAAGCATTTTGCGGTGTGTGCCTCTCCATTCTTCCTCCAGACTCTGAGTCCTTGGTTTCCAAATGAGATGCAAAAGTTGCTCTCATCAGAAAAGAGGACTTTGGATTACTGAGCAACAGACCAGGTCTGTTTTTCTTTAGCCCAGGTAAGATGCTTCTGACAACATTTGAAGCCCATGTCCAGGATCCATCTGTGTGTGGTGGCTCTTGATGCACTGACTCCAGCCTCAGTCCACTCCTTGTGAAAGTCCCCAACTCTTTTGAATGGCCTTTTCCTGACAGTCCTCTCCAGGCTGCGGTCATCCCTGCTGCTTATGCACCATTTTTTCCCCACACTTTTCCCTTCCACATAACTTTCTATTAATGTGCTTTGATATAGCACTTTGGGAACATCCAACTTCTTTTGCAATTACCTTTTGAGGCTTTCCCTCCTTATGGAGGGTGTCAATGATGGTTTTCTGCACAACTGTCAGGTCAGCAGTCTTTCCCATGATTGTGATTCCTACTGAACCAGACTGAGAAACCATTTAAAGGCTCAGGAACCCTTTGCAGGTGTTATGGCTTAATTATCTGATTACAGTGGGACACTTTGAGCCTAGAATATTGCACCTTTTCACATTATTCTAATTTTCTGAGATTGTGGATTTGGGGTTTTCATGAGCTGTAAGCCATAATCATCACAATTATGGCAAATCACGGCTTGACATATCTTGTTTTGCATGTAATGAGTCTATCTCATATATTAGTTTCACCTTTTAAGTTGCATTACGGAAATAAATGAACTTTTGCATGATATTCTAATTTTTCGAGTTTCACCTGTATTGTAGAGAGAAATGCAAACCATTTGGAGTCAACTTAATTGGAATGGGATAGATGACCCAGTAATAAATGAATAATGAATAACTATCTAGCATTCTCTTAAGTGGTTGGGAAAATGGGATGGGAGAGACAGATATGAAGGCCACATGAAAAGCAGTCTTGAAGTTCAGTTTTAAGTGGACCACAGCAGATATATTCCACAAAGAAATCTGTTTAACAGAAATATGCCAAATTGGGTGCAATGGGACTGGTGGGATTGAAGAAGATAATCATTTGGCATCCCTTGGTTCAAAACAAAATTTTTTTGAAATAAACATACTCTCTTTACTCTTAGCCAAGAGGAATCCTCACAGTAATTTCAGAACTGTAATTTTTTATTTAAATCTGATTTAAATTGCCATCTGCATAAGTGAATGTGACTACAGCTAGATTTTGCTTTTTAGTGAAAAATGGTCTTACTGTAGGAAAAAACCCTCTATCTCAATTTTAGCTCTATTAGCATGATTAGAAGAAGTAGTAATTCTCTTTCATTTATTTTCAAGAAATACTAAATATATATGTTCTTCCAACTCACAATCTGTTATGGCAAATATTAACTGATTTACATGTGTTCTGTTAATACAGATAAAAATGCTATACCTCCTTTTTTAAAGGTATATATTTTATTGATACATTTTTCTTTAATAAACATAAAATACTCAATATTTATATAAACAATGTGTTGTCTGAGTACAGATAGTTTTAAACAACAAAGTGATGATAAGCATAATATTAATCATAATACACATATCATTGATAATAATCACATAATAATAGTAGTATTGGCTTATTCATACTAGAAAGCTTTCATTATATAATTAATCATTCTCTTAATTTTTTTAAAATTTCTAGTTACCCATTAGTAAAACAAGTCCGATGTTAAAAAAGTATTCTGTTTCTTCCTTCTCCTTTATTTTTAGTGTTAATCTGTCTACCTCTGTGCATTCTAATAAATAGATTTTTTAACACTTTCATCTGGAGGGATCTCTTCACTTTTCCACTGTTGTGCAAAGGCAACTCTTGCTGCTGCTAACACATGTAAAATTAGATATATATTCCTTTTATTATATTCTGGTAAAATACCCAACAATAATATTTCTGGTTTAAAATCAATGTGTTGCTTTATCATTTTTTCTAACCACATATGTATTTTGGTTCAATATTTTTTTGCCTTTGGACATATCCAGCACATATGTTAATACAAACCCAGTATCTACATGTGTTCAGTTAATACAGATAAAAATGCTATACCTCCTGTCCTCAGCATTTTGATCGCACCTTTGAAATGGGAGCACTTCAGAACCATAATGCACACTTCTCAAGAGACTATATAACATTAAAATGGAAGATCAGCTTTCCATGAGTCATTAATCAGGATTTGAAAACAAATTATGGCTGCATTAGAATGTTGAGATGTTCACTAATCAATTTTAGGAATGCTGTTAATATGAATCATAAATGATCAGAATTACTGATGTTGGTTACTCAGGCTCTATCTATTTGTCCTCTTCTTTTGATAGAATGGGGAATGTTTCATTTATATTTTAAGAAAACTGATTTGAAATAGCATCTATCTTTCTGTCTTTTCACGTTGGACCAGAACTACTCACTGGTCACTAAAAACATTCCCTAGACTGGAATACAGTTTACAACAATGTGCTTGTTATTTTTTCCCCGGTAAAAACATAGACCAAAATATTTGTACTCTAGTAATTTCTTTAGACTTACTTTCATTTTATGAAGGGATATGGTTGGAATCCTCTGGCTAAATGTAGCTCAACTTTCTTTCTTTTGATCTCAAACATTGGCGTGAGAGTGGGACTTAGCAGAGTGAATTGCTTGAGTTAATATTTCAAACTAGAGTGCTCTTCAGCCACAGAAAGAAAGAAAAAATAGAATGAACCATAAAGATCATGAGACCTCTATCTAACAGCCTCTTAGTTTTGAGCTCTTAGACTATATGCTCCCAAAATTAAATTAAGCAAATCATCTTCAACCTATGGTTCCAAGCAAAAGTTCACAGTGCTCCACCCTTCTTTGTATTTTTCCTTCTCATTGTCTTGTGCACATTGGCTACTCTTTCAATAGGTGACTAAATAATTTCACCCTTAATATGTTATATTTAGCCTGTGATTCCACTGACAAATGAAGCATCAAATAACATCTTATTAAGCAGCAAAATCAAACACCAAATATGGAGAGCAACAACATATGATTCTGCCTGCTGAATGGATAATTCTCTCTATATTGAAATTTTCTTTGGGAACCTATTTCCTTGGGGGGGAGGCGTGAAATAAGAAGAATTCTTGCTTTCTTCCTTCTCTTTTTTATAGAAACATTTAAATCTTCTGATTTTAAACCTTGTACTCACTTATTGTTTATAATAGCTTCTTTCATTTATTATTGACTTTCTATTTAACATTAATTTGCAGCACAAATGCTGATTAAAATTGTATCAAGCCACGCCTGTTGCTTTCCTGCTGCTATTGTGGCATTGCTATAGCAACCAAAGGCAGTGAGTTTATGCATAGCTGGAAAAATGTAATAACTGCTACAATTTGTTCTGCATTGTGTATATATCACTAATCAATTCCTTAGGCAACTGACTCAAAAGGTTCTCATCTGTTTAGCCTCCTATTTATTATCTAGTGAGCCTTCAGATTTTCTGTGAAGATCTTGTTTTTAGCCATGATTCTGGCTGCTGTCTGAATCCAGACAGGAATATTAAACAAGGGATAACTGTGACCTCTATAGAGCCAGGAGCTGTGTCAGAGCTGTGTTGGGGGAAAGCGGTCAATAAGATTCCAAAAACTAGAGTAACCAAATCAATTGCAACATGCCCCCTTTTTATATGTGGAGGATGGTTGTGATACACATTAAAAAAGGAGGTGGGGAGCTTCCACTGCTTGATCATACCTGCCATTTGTATTGTGTTGACTTTCCTGACATCTCTGAGCCATGCAGAACTGTTCAAGTGTCTCCGTTCCCATTCGTCTTCCCTTAATGTATATATGGCAGTGTTAATGGTAGAAGAGATTGCAATAAAATTAAGGCCAGGAAAAGTTGATCATTGCCAGTTGAGCAATCAGGGCAAAGGAATCTGGGATATAAGCTGAGGAAAATAGAGGCCCAAACCAGTGTACCTGCTACCAATGGTAATTCTCTTTCTTATGGTTTGGCATCTTACGCTAGTTACAGGTTGGAAGAGTGGGATGTACAATTTTAAAAGAAACATAATCTTCTACTCATGATACCATTGCTGAATAATAAAGGTAGTACTTACATAAAACTGCAGAGTAGGCAGAGGCCTTCATATAAGTTATCTCATAGAGATAAGTTATAAGTTATCTCTTAGAGCAATCTTTCACTGACTGACAACATGATTTAGATTTATGCATTATAACAATATAATACAGTGCTTAAATGCAGGCCATCTACTAAGAACACTTTTGCTGATAAACAGGTTGGGATAGAACAGGAGATAGGATAAGAGTTTGCCTACCTCATGATACAGTGCTAGTGGATAGGATGCAGGCTTCTAACCAACAAGGAGAGACTTAAATATGTTTTTTTAAATGTCCCTTTGGTAGAATTATATTCAACAAAAAAACCCCAAGGGCTGAAACAGAAGCTTTCATCATAGCTTATGTTGTTACCAGCTCTCCATTAGCACAGTAATGCAGATTAGGACAGCAAAATGTTTCTAATATTGCTCCTAACTTTGGACTTAATGATGGTTCTCCATGTACAATTAGAAGTTCTCAAGCCATCTGTTAAACCATCTCCATTAGCAGACTTATGAAGAGTTAATCTTTTTAATGACTCCAAAAATGAAAATTTACTCACTGTGAAGCCAAAGCAGGATGGCTTATTGGAAAGCAAACCCTCAGTCGGAAAAAAAAGTAATGGATATACAACAAAGAGCAACAACAAATCTTAAGCTTCAAATCATGATAAAAAACCTGCTTCAATACAACAACTTCCTGGAATATGAAGTCTTTTTAGGGCCTCAATAATGAAAGTATGTTCTGCTTAGAGTTTTCATACTGCCATGTCCATTGCCTCACTTGAATAAAATCTTGAAACTTGGCTCTGCAGCCTTGCATGGGGGACACAGAGATCCTCACAATCATGGTACTGGCTGAGCCCAGGAGGAAACCCCCCCAGCTTGTATTAAAAATGGCTAATTCTCCATCTTGGAATACTTGGTCTTCTGAAATTGTATAATGTTGTTCTATAATTTTATATTTTAACACTAAATTATTCTGATTTTAATGTTTATTTTTATTGAGTAAATTGTACACCACCCAGAGCACCTCTCTGAAGAAAATGGATGATTAAGAAGTATGATTGATTGATAAATAAATAAATAAAAACATCTTACAAACTGCAAGTCAATACCCAACATTTTAATCATAAAGACACCAAGGTAGGGATTTTTTTAAAAAATAATGCTACTAATAATTTGTGACTTTTAATTAGAATATGTGTATGTGTGTGTTTATTATTATAACAAATAGTCCTTTGTGAGACAAAATAGCACCTCAACAATATGAGATGATTGTTAAACCATAGAGTTCCTTTCAAAAGCTGCACTCCAATTAAATGTATATAATAAAATTTTTAAACTTCTTATAACATTTTCAATTCTCCTCTAGATGAGAAGCGTTTTGTGTCTTTGCTTTTCATGCTTGGCCATGAAGCCAAATAGCTCTTCTTGTATTAACATGCTCAATGTCCACTCATTGGTCATTTATTAACCCAGATATTTTATGCTTGCAAGCTAGAGCAGCTTGCAGGTCTCCATAACAAAAACACCACTCCATTCCTCTAGGCTTTGGTGTGCAATTTGTTTATTGGTTCATGCAAAATGTCCTTCTAATCTAACGTGAATTCTGTAAAACCCACAGCATCCAAACATTTCCCACTTGTCAAGTTTTGTTTCATGTCAAGGCCTATCAGTCAGGCTTTTGGTGGATGAGCATCTACTACTGCATAGACATTTTATACTCAGAACAACATCAGAACAGCTTTTTGTAAAAGTTTATTTTTTAACTGAACAATTCATTTAAGCATCTTTCTTCCTATAATTTCATTCTTCTGAAATTAGAAGTGTTTCAGGCTTATATCTGGAAGGAAAGAGAAGAGGAGGATGACCAGCAATAAGGTGGATGGGCTTAATGACACCAGCATTGGGTGCAGATTGTTTTTCCCAACAGATTGGGAAAAATTATCCTGGGTGTATAGGTACATAGGTGGGTGGGTGGGTGGGTGGGTGGGTGAGTGGATGGATAGGTGAATGGAAAGGTGGATGGAAAGGTGGATGGATGGATGGATGGATAGATAGATAGATAGATAGATAGATAGATAGATAGATAGATAGATAGATAGATGAAAAATACTATCATTTGCAATATCATACTAATATATGGGTCCAAAGCCAAGCAGGCCTTGTTAATTTTGGAGGAGTAGCTTTCAATGTTCCATAAAATCTTATTAACCAGGTCTATATCATTTAATATATCATTTAATCTCAGATTAGTATAAAAGATAGAGATGATTTTATTTTGCATTTGATTTGTCAAAGATCAAATCCCTGAAATATTTGTACAAATGTGATAATTGTGCTGTTAAACCTGTCTAGGAATTCTTAATGGGGAAGAATTGACATGGTTATAAAATAAAAGTGAGAGCATGATTTTTGTTTTCAAATTAAAGTCTAATTCTTAAAAATAAGAATGAAATTCTGATTCAGTACTAAATTCATTATTCTTCCATTCTTTCTTTTTCTTTTTTCTTTTTGGTTCAGTCAATGATCTAATTATTGGTATTGTGAGTCAACACAATGGCAATTGCAGCCAGTCTTTGTTTACAAAATCAATGACAAAACATGATAATGACACTGTATGGCCTTACAGATTTAGCTTATGTCTCCAGGTCACTAATACTGTCTCTAAAACTCAGAGTGATGCTAAAATAATTAAGCACTACATTGTGCTCCTGTCAGTTTTGTTACAATCAAAGGCAGCAGTTTCAAAGATAAGTTGTTTCCCACTACAGGCGAACTTAAATATATAGATAAAATATGGCTTTTTAAAAATCAAATTGCTTTAAAAGTATTTAAAGCTGTATTTCTGTTTCTAATTTGCTATTTTTTCCTTTTTGTGTGTGCCTCTTCTCACCTGTAGTATCATCAGAACCTGTCAGACAATCTGTTCACAATACTATATCTTCCAAATTTGAGATACAAATTTTGATAGGAAGTACTAAAATATATATTGTGTCAGCCCTGAAGCCATTTTGGGAGCATCTTCAGGGCTGCCACTGTAAGGCCAGTTGAAGCTGTGGGGATGGGAGGGGTATAGAGATAGCTGGGGATGTGTAGCCAAAGTAAAATTTGTTCTCCTGGGAACCAAGGACATTCTCACCAGGTGCCAGGAAGGCGTGAACTGAAACCAGTGGGAGTTGGAACTGTGACCTGGTTGGACCATGTGACGGATATCTGACCTGGGGGCATGGACTTTGGGTTTTAGCTTGGGTAGGGGAAACCTTCAGAGTCAGGTTTTCATCAGCTGTGCCAATATGACATTCCTAATAAATTCATACTTTAAGGAAACTCCAGGCCTCAGGGTTTTGATTGTGTTGGGCTTGTTACTTAGAATCCTGACATATTGTGCAATTTAAAGCATAATGAGATTAATTTTTCTGACTTTAGATGGACCACAAATTGTAAAAGTAATAAAAACATGGCAGGCTAAAAGTTCTCATCTGACAAATCCAGAAATGCAAAATGCTAAAGAGAAACAGAATGACATAATTAGCAAAAATTATCTCTAGTATGAACAGGCCCAAACTTAACAAGTTAGCTAGATTTTTTCTGTAGCCTTGTAATAGGGCTAGATTATGAGGTGCCAAGGAGCAGCAATATACTTCCTCCTTGTCTTTAACTTTTTTTTTAAAGGAACCTGACATGCATAAAAGGAAAACAATAACTTTTTCCAACATCTCTATAAGTTGTTACTGATTCTTGGAGTCTGCCTGGACAATTGCCGGCAATTTACTTGGCAAGGTTTTTCATAAGTGACTTACCTATGCCACCTTTCTAAAGATGAGATAAAGTGACAGACCTAAGATCACCCAGCTGGTTTTATGCCTAAAGTGGGACTAAAATGTAAGCTTTCTCAGTTTCTAGCCTGATGCCTTAATCACTACATCAAACTGGATCTCATATAAATTATCATATATATTGACTATATAGATATTCTAAAACCATTAAAATGGAAGGTGGATGGAATCCAGTGATTGAAAATGACACTACAAGAGACAGGCGGCAGGAAGGGAGCAGGGGGAGAGAGAAATATGCTGGAGTCATACAGGAGTACTAGATAGGTACTAGAGTACTAGATAGGGCAGCAGGAAGCCAGATTAGAGTTACCAATTATCTGTATAGGCAAAAAAGCCACAGACAATTGAAAAGAGGACAACTGGCAGGAAAAGTAGAATATAGCAGTTCTTTGTCTTTCTTGACACTGCAACAAAAATTACAGTAAAATCAGGAAATGGAATGGAAAGGAGAGGAGAGGACAAATCTTAGGCCTATCTGTGTATGAAACTAATTTTTCCAGCATAAGAAAGACTTATTTTATAATTGTTATATTTTCCAACATAGCTTTACTTTCCAGCAATAATGTAGAATTGTAGACAGTGTACTTTTCAAATTTCACCATAGAAACTATAACAAATCACAGTTTCATTGATTTGGAGAGCCTGTATTGACGCCGATTGCTGGAATCAGAAAACCCATTAAATAACATAAATCTAGGCTGTTGAATCTGTCAGTGAATGAGGTAAAGATAGAAAGAAACAGATAATTTGCAAGGTAATAATACATAAAAGTTTCAATAACTACTGTTGTGAAAACAATCCACTACCAAAATAACAAAACAATAAAAAGCTAGACAATATTTGAATTCAAGGCAGGTGGAAGACATGAGGACTTGCCCTCCTTTTGCTGGACATCTGATAACCCTAAGCAAGATACAGTACTTTATGATAGTTGTATCCATTCACTGACAGCAGCCATACTATGTTGTCAAATTGCACTTGCCAGTCCAAAGAGTTTGCCTATGCATGTCTTTTAAAATGTTTAAAAATATCCTCTAGGAATCTCTAAAATTAAATGCTGTCTAGGAATTCTAACACAAGCTTGCAGAAAGCTTTGGGATGGGATAGAAAATTTTATTCTGCTATGTTCATCAAGCCACAAGTAATCAAGTAAATTGTAGCAGCAGTATAAGGGGACTGAACATCAAAAACAGTAGCCAATCTGGGAAAACAGATGGAGAATGAACCAAAATTCAGTTATTTCTATTAAACGACTCCTAGGTGCTATTGAATCTGGTTCAATATTAAGGAAAAAGTGGAATGACCATATGTGATTGTAGCATTGGAGCTATCTTTAGCTTTTGTAAAAACTTTTTTTTCTTCCTGAAGACAAAAGTTTCAGCTATTTTTTTTTCTTTTTTTTGCATGCTTCATTGCTTACTTACTTTCAGCTAAACTAAACTCAATGTCCCATTATGCAGCCAAAAGAAAATAGACCCATTCAGCCAGAAACAATATGCTTTTGAGAAGATGGGGCCAGACATAAAATTAGCTGTCTGTGGACATTACAAACAAAAATTATCTATCAGCATGAATAGCAATTGAAGCACTAGGCTTGAATTAACTGTTTCTTTTCTTTTCTTTAGCTTTAATATATAAAGGGAATTTCCAGGGGTTTTGAAAATTACTATGAATGATTCATTTCTTTGTGTATTTCCTATCTTTGCACATTTGACTTAAATAGCCAGAGCAAATGCCAAATAGAGTTGTGCTTACCCTTTAAATGATTCTTTAGAGTTGTCCCATTTACTATTAACCCCCCAGCACTCTTTTCAGTGAGACTGACAGAATTAAAGATGGATATAGCAAGATGTTTCACTTTTCACAATGTTTGAAAATTTTAAAGCACAGCAACATTTCCACTCATATCCCATTTTTAAAAATTATATCAGGTCTTATCTTGCTGCGCTGAGGGTGGCGAAGTATGCATACTTCTCTGTTCTCATTGCGTCTGCAGATAACACCCGGCCGCCCTGTTCAGGGTCACCCACTCCCTCCTTAATCGGTGGGAGGGGGAGGGCCCTTCGCGGGGATGTGCCAAGGAGTTTAGTCAGCATCTGATGGACAAGATTGCTTGGACCAGTCGGCTTGGACTCCGACTGGTCAGAGTCTGATGGGAGCAATACGACAGGTCTTATGGATTCCATCTGGGAGGAGTTTGATCTTGTGACTCCAAATGAGGTGGACAGGATCATGGGGAAGCTAAGTGCTGCCACATGTTTATTGGACCCGTGTCCCTCCTGGCTGCTTTATGCCACCCGGGAAGTTACACGAGACTGGCTCCAGGCAGTAGTTAATGCTTCTTTGAGTGAGGGATCCTTTCCCCCCACCTTGAAGGAGGTGGTGGTGAGGCCCCTACTCAAGAAGCCTGCCTTGGACCCGGCTATTTTGAACAACTTCCGTCCTGTCTCCAACCTTTGCTTTGTTGCGAAGGTTGTTGAGACCGTGGTAGCCTGACAGCTCCCATTGTTCCTGGAGGAAACTGACTATCTGGATCCGTACCAATCAGGTTTCAGGCCCGGGTACAGCATGGAGATGGCGTTGATCGCACTGGTGGATGATCTCTGGAGGGCCCGGGATAGGGGTTATTTCTCTGTCCTGGTCCTGTTAGATCTCTCAGCGGCTTTTGATACCATCGACCATGGTTTCTTACTGCGGCGCCTCAAGGGGTTGGGGTTGGGGGGCACCATTTTATGGTGGTTCTCCTCCTACCTCTCGGTTCGTATGCAGGTGGTGTTGGCAGGGGGACAGAGATCGACCCCGAGGCCCCACCTTTGTGGGGTGCCTCAGGGGTTGGTTCTTTTGCCCCTCCTGTTCAACATCTATATGAAGCCGCTGGGCGAGATCATCCGTGGTTTTGGGGTGAGGTATCATCAGTATGCTGATGATACCCAGTTTTTCATTTCCACCCCAAACCAACCCAGTGACACCCTCAACGTGATGTCCTGGTGCCTAGAGGTGGTGCAGAACTGGATAGGGAGGAACAGGCTCCAGCTCAACCCGGCTAAGACCGAGTGGCTGTATGTACCGCCATCTTGAGTTATCCAGGATGTTCCACCTTTAGCTATGGGGGGAGAGGTGTTGCCCCCCATGGATAGGGTCCGCAACTTGGGTGTCCTCCTGGATTCGTGGCTCAGTTTGGAGGAGCAGGTAGGAGCCGTGGCCAGGGGGGCATTCGCCGAGGTTTGCCTGCTGCATCAGTTGCACCCCTATCTGGACCGAGATGCCCTACGTATGGTCACTCATGTGCTCGTTACCTCCCGTTTGGAATACTGCAATGCTCTTTACATGGGGCTGCCCTTGAGGATCACTCAGAGGCTTCAACTTGTCCAGAATGCGGCGGTGCGGGTTGTGATAGGAGTGTCCCGATACTCCCATATTACACCCCTCCTGCATGAGCTGCACTGGTTACTGGTTGCCCTCCGGGTGAGATTCAAGGTGCTGGTACTGACCTATAAAGCTCTTCATGGCTTAGGACTGGGATATTTGCAGGAAACCCTGCTGCCAGTAATGGCTTCCCAACGTCCCATGTGCTCCCATAGGCAGGGCCTCCTTGGGGTGCCATCAGCCAGACAGTGTCGGCTGGTGACCTCTAGGGGTAGGGCCTTCTCTATGGGAGCTCCAACCCTATGGAATCAGCTGGCCCTGGAGCTTCGGGTAGCCCCTGACCTTCAACCCTTCTGTCGTGGCCTGAAAACATGGCTTTTCCAACTTGCCGACCTGGGCTGATGGAGGGGATTGTTTTAGTGAATTGGTTTTTATTAATTTTAATTTTTTAATTGATTATTGGGTTTCGTATTTAATTCCTTTTAATATTTGTATTGTATTTTTATGATTGTACGCCACCCTGAGTCCTCCGGAAGATGGGGTGGCATAGAAATCAAATAAATAAATAAATAAATAAATAAATAAATAAATAAATAAATATCCCATATTAATTTTGTTATACATAATGTTCCCACCTCCTATTTTTCCCCAAAGACAGGTGAGATTGGTTGGATTGAGAATCACTAAGGAGTTTCTGTGCCTAAGAGAAGTCCAGAATTCAAAGTCTCCCAGACTCCCCCCCCTCTCCCTCTCTCCCCCTCCTCTCTCAGTAGACTGTAGACCACCATAGCCAGTTAATCCTCATTGTTTGAAACATGGTAGATAAAATGTTTGAGCATAGTGTTGTATGTATTCCTCCCCATGCTATATTAATATTGATACATTTTGGTGTTCCATTTTACTTTTTGATATACAACTTTTTACTGTGTAGACAAGTATATCTAATAATAAAAATTAAAAAGTGGGGAAACCACTTTGCTAATTTGGAGGACTGCCCAAAAACAAAGGGATATTGTGTTCCAGTTTGGGTATTATTGCAAGAAGGATGACTTAGGTTAATTTCTATTAAAATAGGGCCATCAATTTTCCCCCTTCATAATACATATACTTCAAATGTAGAGGCCAAATGCAAAAGCATTATGGAAAATAATTTTATTAATTGGTCTCAAAAAGGAAGCGGGTGTGTAGTGTCCTTTTAATTACTTGGGAACTCACATTTGTAACCAAGAAAAGATCTATAGACTTTTCTCAGCCATATTTCTTATCATTCTACAAGGGATCCTTTTATCTGTTTAGTTCTCCTGTGTTTTTTAGTACTGATAGTGGCCTGTAAAACTGAAGGTAAAGCACCAGATACAGTTCATTTTGTAAAGAAAGATGAAAAGAGTAGTTCAGAAGCCAGGAAATACTTTGTATTATACAAGGTAAAGTCTGGATAAATAGTTCAGTTATAAGTTATAGAAGAAGCCTGCAATGCAAGAGAAATTCAGGTACTAGCCAGAGATCAGAAGTCATGTTTCTGGATTTCAGAAACATGGAAAGCTGGAAGTCAACAAACTTTCATGCCTAAGGCAAGATTAGAACTCACAGTCACCAGATTTCTAGCTTGGTGTCTTATCATTAGACCAAGCACTCTTTTGTACATTTAATAAGATAGCCCAACCTATCCTGTTAATCACAAAACTTTTAGAAAAGTTTTCTTTCTTCCTCCCAATCTCTTTTCTTCCTTGTTTTGGTATGCTCCCTGATGGAATGAAACATATGGCAAAAAATAGTTTTCTGCAAAATGGCTTTGTGGAGTTTTACTTTCACAATCCTCTGTGGCAAGCAGAAGGCTAGTTAAACAACAAGGAACCAATGTAGCACGATAGGGTCTAATTATAATCTTGGATAGCAAAGGTAGTATTGTTTTGCTAAGAAAAGAAATGTGCAGTAATCAAAGTGATGTTAATAATGATTGTGCTGGATTTACCTTGCTTATAGAAAATTCCAAATTATGAATAAACTTGTCTTGCTCTTCCTATAATTGATCTACTCTTGAATGAAATAATTTGGTGCACTGATTAAGGTATCAGGCTAGGAACCAGGAGACAACAAGTTCTAATTCTCCCTTGTGCATGAAGCCAGCTGCATGATCTTGGGCCAGTCACTCACTCTCAGTCCTAAGAAGGAAACAATCCTATCAAGAAAACTGCAGGCACTTGTCTGGGCAGTCACCAAAAGTCAGCATTCAGTTGAAGGTGCATGCGTGCACACATGCACATACACACACAGAGTTTGAAAATGGAAGCCATTCTGTTATCGTCTGTTAATAAGCCATTTTCTCTGTAACGAAGTTAGATTAGGAAATTCTATTCCACCTCTTTCTTTTGAGGTTTGCAAGTTTTTGTATCTTACACTAGTTTTTTTTCTACTCCGTACAAATCTGTTATTTATTCTTTGCCAATTCTGCAGTTTTTTGTCTGAAACTGGAACTAGAGCCACATGAGTAGAATCTTTCTGTCTATGAAGATTCTCAGTCAAGCAGGCCATAGTTGCCTCAAAGTACAACTGGACTGTATTTTTGAGGAAAAAGAAGAAGACATTTTGCTTCTCACCCAAGAATTATCTTTCTGAACTTTCTAAACAATTCTTATTGAGGTAGAGGGATGTCAATTAATCTGCTTACCTGTAATTTGTATTGTAAATTGTAATTTATTAAAATTAAAGATCAGGTCACATGGAAGAATCAGAGTGAAACTGTAACATTAAGGACAATCAAAGAAAGGAAGAAGAACATCACACACAAATAAATAATAGATTAGGTTTGCAATTCTGAATTACCTATAAGCGCTCTTTTTAGAAACCTAGCTTTATTTTTGTATTCTTTATGTGTCCCTTTTGGTTTTCAGATCTTCACTAAACTTCTGATATAGCCACGTAGGGTTTTTTTTCTTTAATAATTCTCTCTCTACCTACTGAAAGTTTTTTGAATTATGCTTTTACTATCTCCTTTTTAGGAATCTTTAAGATCATTTCAAGTTCCTTTTTCTATTACTTCTCCCACCATGAGATCCCAGCTATCATTGTCCTAAATTATTAAACACTTACAGTGCCTTAGTTTTTTTACATGAATGCATTTGTACGCCTGTACACTTTTCTAGCGATAGGCAGAATTAATCTATTTCTTGGCCCAAGGCATTTCCTCGCAAGCTTACCCATACATCCAGCCTTTCTTATTTCCACATTAATCTAACGTTATTGCTATTTTAGTTTCAAAAACCCTGTAGGACATTTCCCTTTTAAGGAAAAATCAGACTGCCTTTTCTTCAGATTTATATTCAAACACTTATGAAACCGAAATATGAGCAGGATCTGGTGCTTTTCTTAAAATGAGCAAAACAGTAGCATGCCATCATGCTGCCACCTGTGCTCCTCTCATATATGCATATGACATCATAACAAATTGTAAAAGAATAGAATTTGCATTGTGTTGGTGCCATCATCATCACCCACAGTCTTTTGAAATGTCTTTTAAGACCAAGCCCCCCTACCTCTCAGCAGGTCTTTGAAAATTTGCAGATTTGCACACAAACCACAAATCACCATGTGGAGCAGAAAACAGGTTTCAAGGGTTTTAATGTCAAACAACACATTTTCCATCCGACAAGAATGGTATCCCAAACGGTCTAGGTTAGCATTGGAAGCTTCTGCCTTACAGTGTTATTTAAAGGTATAAACACACCCACCTAAACACTTCTATCTCCTATCCACACCCCTAATTATTCCCTTAATCACCCCTTATTCCCATCATCTGGTTTACCTAATAAGTCCACTATTTCCTTCCCTATCACCTATCCATCGCTCATGCTTCCTATCTCATCATGAGTAAACAAAATAGTTAAACTTCCCCCATGGCCAGTTTCTTCAGCCCAGTTGATTCAACTGTTATCATAACTGAGCTGTTATTCAGTTCGGCTTTTGGCAGAATCATCTAATTAATGTCCAACAATCCATCAAACACAGATAGGAGTTTCCCTTCAAGTTACGGAGGACTGAGGATCCCTTCACATGTCATCATTCTCCGAGGCTGCAGCTGACCGGCTCAGATCATCTATCATCCCTAATGGACCCCTCCTTTGTTTCAAAGTTTCATCTGAGAAACTTTTAACTTTCCTTGGGACAACAGGCCAAGAACGGGTCAATGTACTGAGAGTAGAATAAAGAAGAGCACCAGCTCTTTATTTTCTTTTTCTTCTCTTCTTTTTTCTTTCAATAGCATTCAGCATGTCCACAAGTCACAGTGACTGGACTATAAAACTATAAACATAAATCCTCAGTTAGCAATAAGCCTATCGCTCAACAGTAAATTCACTTCTACCTAATTCAATTGAGTTTAAATGAATGGGTTCCGGTTTTAATTTTTCTGTAGTCAGAAAGATAAGATTTTACTCCTGTCACATGTCATAATAGAGAACAAATTATTCTTTCAAGGAAACCTAAATTTAACACTATTAGCTCATTACAGAAAGATTTTCTCCCAGAGAAGAACACTCTTATACATAAGAGTTAATTATATGTGTCTTCAATGCTTCCTGTTAATTTGGAAAGCCTTGCCTTAGATAGAATTTTTCATGTATCACTTTATTTAATTTTGGAATTGTTGTTTTATTGCTTCAAATTTGCATCATGGTGGAAACAGAAAAAATGACCTCTAGAGGAACAGACATTTCATTTTTTAAAAACCTTTCCTTCAGAATTTGTTTTGCTTTCTTTGTGGAGACTGAGAACAAACACCAGTTTTGCTCATCATTTGGTATTTATGTGGAAGAAATTGTGTGGCCTAGTCCCTAAATTATTTCTGATAGCATTGACATGGAGCTAGTGTCATTAGTGTCAGTCACCATGTTGGAGTGAAGTAAAGAGGAAATTTCCTGAACAGGAACATAAATCAGCAGCCCCTAATTCTGGAAGTGTCAGGACAAGCCACTATCAGGAATCCAAATCAAACTCCATTTAAACAATACTAGAAAATGCACTGGGTACAGTTTCAAGCCACAGGTAGCTCCCATTGAATCTTCAGATAAGAATTGTCTAGTAGGTCATTGAATTGAAGTGAACAGCATAATACAGCATTCTATGCATTAATGTTGTGTTCTGTTGTGCCATATTAAACAAATAAATAAATAAATAAATAAGATCGGCACAAGGTGTGCTATTGTTCATATTTTCCAAAAGATGTTAAATCATGCTACATTGGAGGCACTGTGAACTATACTGATAGAAGACAATATTTATAGCTCAAGGTTAAACTGTAGATATCTTGGTCCATTCTGAGCTTTGTGGTTTTATTGCAGATGTTTCATTATCAGCCTAGGTAACATCATCCTGAATAAGGAAACATCTGCAAGAAAATAATCAAGCCATGAACTACTAAGGCACAGCACTGCATTTCCCAGATACTTACTCAGATCTCCTGATTTACTATTCTGAAATTATATTGTGTTACTGTTACTGTAGGGAATTCAAACATTTGTTTAGCAGATCCAGTAACTTAAGGTGGGAATATATGATGAGTCATGGTAGCTACCAGATAATGTAGTCCAGCATAGTTAAGTTTGACTACAGCTGTTCAGCAACCCCAAAATCTTTTCCATATACAGACTGAGTCTCACTTGAAGTATCAGAATCTGTTTTGTGATTTCTCTCTCTTTTACTTAATTTTAATGAATGTCATGTTTTACCTACCTACCTTCCATTTCATCTATTGTGTTTAGAGCCTTCAATGTTTGATTCCTCTTTCATTTTGCTTTTCTAACATTACTAAAAGATGATGCAGTAAAAGTGCTACACTCAATTTGCCAGTAAATTTGGAAAACAGGATTTCAAAGAGGCAGAGGAACTAGAGATCAAATTGCCAACATACGATGGATAATGGAGAAAGCTAGGGAGTTCCAGAAAAACATTACTCATGCTTCATTGATTATGTCAAAGCCTTTGATTATGTAGATCACAACAAATTGTGACAAGTTCTTAAGAGATGGGAGTACCAGACCATCTTATTTGTCTCTTGAGAAACCTATATGTGGGTCAAGAAGCAACAGTGATAAATGGTGACAGAACCACTGATTGGTTCAAAATTGAGAAAGGAGTTCAGAAAAGCTGTACACTGCCTTCCTGCCTATTTAATTTATATGTAGAGCACATCACAAGAAAGGCAGGGCTAGATGAATTACAAGTTAGAATTAAAATTGCTGGAAGAAGTATCAACAACCTCAGATATGCAGATGATACCACTCTAATGGCAGAAAGTGAAGAGGAACTAAAGAGACTCTTGATGTGGGTGAAGGAGAGTGCAAAAGTTGGCTTGAAACTCAACATTAAGAAAACTAAGACCATGGCATCCAGCTGTCTCAAATCCTGGCAAATAGATGGGGAAGAAATGGAGGTAGTGAGAGATTTTATTTTCCTGGGATCCACAGATGGGGACTATAGCCAAGAAATTAAAGACACTTACTCCTGGGGAGGAAAGCTATGGCAAATCTAGGCAGCATACTAAAAAGTAGAGACATTACCCTGCCAACAAAAGTGCATATAGTCCAGGCTATAGGTTTCCCAGTTGCAATGTATGGCTGTGAAAGTTAGACCATAAGAAAGACTGAGTGCCAAAGAATTGAGGCCTTTGAACTATGGTGCTGCAGAAGACTCCTGTGAGTCCTTTGGACTGCAAGGCGATCAAACCAGTCAGTCCTAGAGGAGATCAACCCTGACTGCTCTTTAGAAGGTCAGATCCTGAAGATGAATCTCAAATACTTTGGCCACCTAATGAGAAGGAAGGACTCACTGGAGAAGAGCCTAATGCTGGGAATGACTGGGGGCCAAAGAAGAAGGGGATGACAAGGAATGAGATGGCTGGATGGAGTCACTGAAGCAGTCAGCATGAGCTTAAATGGACTCTGGGGGATGGTAGAGGACAGGGAGACCTGGAGAAACATTGCCCATGGGGTCACACTGGGTTGGACGTGACTTTGTGACTAACAACAACAACAACACTACCTTGCACTTAAAAAAACTTTCTAAATATTCCAACAAATTTCAATCATTGGGCAGAAATATAAATATAATAAATATCAAGTAACACTATACTCCAAGCACCACCTTGAAACAGATGGAACTAATGATCATGGTATCCTATTGCAGCGCCTTGGGGGGTTGGGAGTGGGAGGCACTGTTTTGCAGTGGTTCACCTCCTACCTCTCAGGGCATTCACAATCGGTGTTGGCAGGAGGGCAGAGGTCGGTCCCAAGGGCTCTCACATGTGGGGTCCCTCAGGTCCTCTCACCCCTCCTGTTCAACATCTATATGAAGCCACTGGGTGAGATCATCCAGGGTTTTGGGGTGAGGTATCATCAGTATGCTGATTATACTCAGTTATATATCTCCATCCCAAACCAAATCAGTGATGCCCTCTCAGTGATGTCCTGTTGTCTGGATGCAGTACGGATCTGGATGGGCAGGAACAAGTTACAGCTCAATCCGGCCAAGACTGAGTGGCTGTGCATACAAGCTACTCACTCCAGTGAACAGATTCCATCTTAGGTCATGGGGGGAGAGGTGTTACCCCCTGTGGATAGGGCACAAAACCTTGGGGTTCTCCTGGATTCACGGCTCAATTTGGAGGAGCAGGTGGGGGCCGTGACCAGGGCGGCCTTTGCCCAGGTTCGGCTGGTTTGCCAGTTGCTCCCGTACCTGGATTGAAATGCCCTTTGCATGGTCACTCATGCACTTGTCACATCCCGACTCGACTACTGCAACGCTCTCTATTTAGGACTGCCCTTGCAAACCATCCAGAGGCTCCAGCTGGTGCAAAATGCAGCTGTGTGGGTTGTGATGGGAGTTTCCTGGTACTCCCATGTTACGCCCCTCCTGCACGAGCTGCATTGGTTGCCGGTTGCCCTCTGGGTGAGATTCAAGGTGTTGGTATTAACATTCAAAGTCCTTCATGGCTTGGGTCCGGGGTACTTGCGGGAGCGTCTCCTGCCGACATCAAATACCAATTGCCCTGTGCGAGCACACAGGCTGGGACTCCTCGGGGTGCCATCCGCATGACAATGTAGACTGGCGGTGCCCCGGGGAAGGGCCTATTCTGTAGCGGCTCCTGCCTTATGGAATCAACTACCCATTGAGCTCTGGCTGGCCCCCGATATCTCCTCTTTCCGGCGTGATCTAAAAACCTGGTTGTTCTTACAGGCTGGGCTGGACTGACCTCCTGTGGGGGAGGGTGGGGTTTTAATTGGATTTGGCTTGTTAGGTTTAATCTTTCTTAAAATTATTTATTTTTCTATGTTTTTATCTGTGAGCCGCCCCGAGACCTTTCGGAGAGTGGCGGCATACAAGTCAAAATAAATAAATAAATAAATAAATAAACTTGAAATGTCCCAAGAGCACTAATAAGGCATTTTGACCAAGCAAACAAACAAACAAACCCAGGCAGAAGACTTGTTTGTCAATTCAGCAAATTCCCACCTCTCCCCAGCTTTGTTCTTAATTAAAAAAGCCTGAAATTTTCAGTTGAAAAATAAGTTTATATCTATCTATCCATTTGTCTATCCATCCATCTATCTGTCTGTCTGTCTGTCTATATCTATCATCCACCTACCTACCTACCTACCATCTATTTATCCCTCCATCCCTCCATGGTTCCTCTTTCAAATAGTGGATCTCACTTTCTAGCCAACTCCTACTTTGTTTTTGTTATTTTTTGCCATATAAAGAATAAATTATCCTATTTTCTGATTAGTGTTGTATACCATTACAACCTAAACTTGCTGCTGAGGAACACCTTTGGTGCTCTCCAAATTTGTTGTGTTGTAGTAACAAAAACAAAAAAGGCATTGAAGAATTTCATGAAGATAAGTGGTAGGATTTAGCACAATGCATCATTTGACCCATAACTTCACTGGAATAGAATAGCCACAATGCACAAAGTGGTACTTCACTAAATCAGCACTGATTGTTCTAAGCCACAGAGGGAAGGTAGTATTCAAACATTGTTACTCACATTGTGCCATCAGTGAAAGAAAGGACTTTGTAATGTATGGTAATCTGTATCAACAGAGTTCTGTTAGACTGGACTACATTAGGCACTAAATGCTATCGTCTATTAAAATACAAACAAGCCATTATCTCACAATATTTTTATATGTGAGAGAGGAGTTGCTTTGGTTTGGTTTCCAGTAAAGGCATTGCCCATGACCTCATGGGAACAATATTTAATATATAAGAGCTAACTGAGGAGCTATTATGATAATTATTGGTTTCTTTAGATTGCAAATTTAACATATTCCTTAAAATGAGGTAAGTCCATAATGATGCACTTGACATGGAGTGGAAGAGATTTTAATTTACTCTCTTCAAAGAAAGAAATAACTATAATAACTGCAGTCTCTTGAGTAACATTAAACAAATAATAATCATTTCATTATGCTAGTGACTTTCAAGGGTTCTATCCATAGAAAATATCTTTCAGGTCCATTTATCAACTGTAGAATTTGTTGTGCCTTTCATGGAAACAACAGAAAATGAAATCCATTGCAAAATATTGTATGACATATTCTTAGATGTACAAGGCAGGTGTAAACAAATGACTATTCCTAACACATAATCAAGGAAACTAACAAATGAATCCAGCTATTTTTTTTCTTGCTTTAGTTTTGTGTCCCATTCCTTGCTATCCAGGCAGAGAATATCATAAATCAATTGAGTATCACCTAAGAGAACTTGCAAGTACACAACAGTGTGAATGTTGAATCTCCATCTCTAATAGCACACAATTTCTACTGATAGAGAGAACATATCTGCATTTAGTTCCAATTGCATTTCTTCTCCAGGAATGTTTCATTCAGTTTGCAGGTGCTGGCTAAGGTCAGAGATGTAAGCAGTAGAATGTGCCAGTTGCACACTGGCAGTTGAGAGCCATCATTTCATCAACTGCAGGTTCTCCACACTCACTTTACAACACTTTGTTAAGTGCAGGCAAATGTATTATTGATAGACTAGTATTTCTTGGAAATTTGAAAAGCCCTTGCTAAGCAGGTGGAGGATGCCAAGCTTCCCTGAAATTCAATATACAAATACCATAATTATACTATCTAATGTAATAATGACAGATTTACACTACAGTTCCTGTAGAGTCTTTTTGTTCCAGTTCCAGATACTGACTCTAGTGTAGATTTGTATATGAAAGATTTGATCTCTTCTTTCTTACCAGCTATCAGGATAAGCAGTGATGGCACAGGGGTTAGAAGGCAGTCTGCAGGCTACTTCTGCTGACTGCCACTGCCAGCAGTTCAACAGTTCAATTCTCAACCGCTCAAGGTTGACTCAGCCTTCCATTCTCATGAGGTGGGTAAAATGAGGATCCAGATTGTTGGGGGGCAATAGGCTGATGCTGTCAACCACTTAGAGAGGGATGTAAAGCACCATGAAGTGGTATATATTATTGAGAGTTTTGCAGCGATAATTCAGCGCCAGAAAAATAAACACAGGTGGCTGATGCTTCATTTAATATCTTTATAAACATAAGTAGATTTTACAAACCAGTTGTAGATTTCTCCAACATGGAACAAACTCAAACAGAAACATGTTGCAAGTTCAGAGCAGAGCTCCAGACTTCAGCAAGCAAGCAGTTAGTTTCATCTTCAATAGGCAGACTCAGAGCTTCAACATAGCTTCAGAGTTGCAGAGCTTAACAAAAAACCACACCTAGACTACTTTTAGTTTCAGTTTCCAGCCTAGGCTAATTCTAGTTTCAGGTTCCAAAACAGTCCTCATTGGCTGATTTAGTTGCTATGCCTATTCATTGGCTGACCTTGTTACCATGCTCTATTCCAGTTCATGAATATTCTCTGACATATAAGTCTAAATGCTATTGCTATAAGAGGAGAATAAAGCTCGAGTCTCATTGTCCTCCTAGATTCCAGCCATTAGAACAATGGCTCCTTGGTTATGCAATTTATTATGTAGTTATGTGTTATGAGAACACCCCCACATTGTATGTGTTATGAGAAAACTCCCATCATTGGACACTCCCCTTGGGTCCTAATTTATGTCTGCAAGATTACCCAGAAGATTAATATTTGTTTCCTAACAAATAAATCAGCTTCTGTTGTTCCATAATATAAATATGCAAAGTAGCTGATGACAGGGTGCAGTGCATTCTCTCCCCAACCTGATGTGCTGATGCATGTAATATTCCAGTTTACCTTTATTTTGTGGCAACACATTTTAAGAGGCAATGCCGACAAGCTACAATGGTGCAGTAATAGGAATTGGATTGTTGTAACCATCACAAATCTAATGTAAAGCAAACTAATACTTTTTCATTTAAAATGACAGAACATTCATAATGATTTATCATTTTGTTTGGAAGTGTGCCCTGTGCAATGTTTTCCTCTCCTTTGGCCATGAACTTTTGACATGATTGTTGATCAGCTGTTTTGTACACAGAAATAATTCTTTTCACGTTTCATCATTTAGACGGGGTTTTGGAAGTGAGCAGAATATATTTACTGGCATATTTCATGCTGACTAAAGTAAAATAGGTATATTTAAATCTGCAGTATGACAGAGCTATTTGCTTTGCTGCAGGCGGTGAAAAGCGTCTAAAATGCATCTAAGTTAAAATTAATTCTTTAATATCTTAGCAGCTTATGGCATTCTCAGTTGAAATGAAATGGACTGGATGTCAAAAAAAAAAAACCTCTGAAGATGAAAAGTTCATTGTGTGTGTGAGTGAATGTGTTCATTTAATCACCAGGAAGGATATGTTTTCATAAGTTGCATTTAATATTATATCATAAATTCAATGCATTATGAATTTTTAAAAAGTTATATTTTATTTGACTGTTGAGTTTTATCAAGTGTATATCCCCCCCCAAAGAACCAATTATTTGCTGAATGTTATTTAGCTTCCTGTTCCCCGAACTTTATAGAATATTTGCTTGCTTAATATATCTGCACTTCATCTCTTTACTGGTGAGACCAGGACACTTCTTTTATTTTCTTTTGTTTTTTAGGTTAAGAAGTTCATTTGTGTTTGAGTGGCTTGCTAGGAGATACTCCAAAAAGTAAAACTGGCTAGAGTAAAGAAGTGGACAGGATCAGGATAGCAATGTCTTTTAATTTAAAATGTTCAGATAGATTAATGTTATTCCATTAGACAAAGTTAATATGAGTATTCCCCATGTGCTTCATCATTACCCTGAGCCATCATGTAAAAATAATAATAATAATTTGGAGGCAACTATTGGAAGGATCTTGGGTCCACACTTTAAGATTTGGTTCAATGAAGCTTTGGGGGCTGAGATTGTATTCCCCTATTTGAGTCCAAGAAGATTGCATTTACTATTATTTTGAATGAACAATTCAATGGGAAGGCCTTTGCATACATGCATATACAAACATATACATATATGTCATACAGGTTTTTAAGGCTATGTTGGCTATAGGATGACGTAGCAGTTGGAGAGTTCTTGACTAAATTTTCATTTTCTTCCTGCCTTTATAGCTTTCCAGCATCCATGTACACCCTGAATCTAACTAACTATCTATCAAATTATAGAGAAGAGTAAAATCTCCCTTGAATCGAGGGAAATGAATTATGTGTGTCACTGTTATGGTCCCTCATAGGACAAGAGCATTTTCTCATAAACATATTTTTATCAGGAGCCAGTGTACTGACTCAATGTGCATTTATCTTTCAGGAAAATTTGAGTCCAATGAGAGATTCCTATATAGCTAAGCCTGAGGGTAAGGTTCAAATTATCATCAGTTTGGAATCACTATGCACCTATAAAAAACTAAGTCCACCCCCCGAAATTTGCGAATTTGCCTTGGCCTCAAGTAGATCAGATTTTTGTGTACAGGTAGCATAAAATAAACTTGTTCTGTTTTTGAACTATATTCTGGCTGCTGATTACTTATGCCTGACAGCTCCAACTTGCTCGGATTTTCTTTTAATGTGAGTCAAACAATGTGGAAAATTCTTCCAAGATATTTCATATGTCTAATTAAAACTCTTTGGACTTTTCTTAAGGTTCTTCAAAGTTACAGACTGACCAAGAACCTCTACATTCATTTCAAATTTGATTTAAAGTAGAAATGGTGGCAATTATTATATATAATAATTGTGGAAGAAATGATAAAATACTTTTTTTATTTATTTGCTTATTTATTGTTTGATTAATTTATTTATGTATCCCACCTTTATTATTTTTTACAAATAACTCAAGGTGGCAAACATATCCAACACACCTTCCTCCTCCTATTTGCAATTTTATGAGGTGAATTGGGCTGGCAGAGTGTAAGTGGCCCAATGATACCCAGTTGTCCATAGCTAAGGAGGAGCTTGAAACCATGGTCACCAGTTTTCTAGCCTGGTGCCTTAACTACTAGACTAAACTAGTTCTCAGTTTATTTGTAATGCTGTTTCACATTGTAGCAATAGCACTTAGACTTATATACTGCTTTTTACATTGCTTTATAGCCCTTTCTAAGTGGTTTACAAAGTCAGCATATTGCCCCAACAATCTGGGTCCTCATTTTACCCACCTCGGAAGGATGGAAGGCTGAGTCAACCTTGAGCCAGTGAAAATTGAACTGCCAAATTGCAGTCAGCTGGCAGTCAGCAGAAATAACCTACAGTACTGCACTCTAACCACTGTGCCACTGTGGCTCAATTATAAGGAGTTATAAGAATAAGAAATCTGAAAGAAGAAAAGCAATATATTTTGATTTCTTAAAACTATTACCATAGGCTTAGATATATACTTTGTATAGTAATGTTATCCATATTTGGCTGTCTCAGTGCAAAAGTCTATATGAAAGACACCCATACATACAAAGTGAAATAATTATAAATGAAATACAGCACAGTCTAACACATAAAATGGTGTTTATCAGCTTTCTTTTAATGCTATAAGAGAAATAAATAATGTTTGTTTACCATTAAGCTCTTTTTTCTTATGCACTTTCTGCCATCCAAGAGGCAAAAATAGTGCAGAAAAGGGAGCTGTGCCGAATAGTTGTCTTTCTGATAAACATTTTCCGTAATATATAGTGACACTCAATTTTGCTTATTTATTTCTTGGAGGAAAAAATTCATCATTAATGGCAGAACATTTAGAAAAAGGAAGACTTTGGCAGAAAAAACCTGCTTGTGAGAATGATATAAATATGAAGTTATGTGCACTAAAGGTTTTTTTTTTAATCTATTTCAGATACGGTTGCGACTATTTTTTTAAAACCTATCTATTATTTGTGGGTAAGCAAATCAATAGAAGGAGTTTGACTAAAGGTGTGGAAAACCACTTTGTAACTCAGAGGAATAAAAGACTAATATTTGATGCTTTCCACTGCTGGATCATTAGAATGTGTATAAGGAAGTGTTTCTATTTTCAGTAGTTCTATGGAGTCAAATGCTTTTGAACAGTGTTAGTGAAATATTTTTTATAATCCTTTCAAAATGACCATTTAAACAATTTCCTGAATTTGATCTACACACACACACACACACACACACAGACAGAGAGAGAGAGAGAGTTCTCAATAGGAGCTCACTGAATTTTTGCAATGTTCATTACAATATTTAAGAACAAAAAATCCATATTGAAAAATGGCATTATTATTATTATTAGCTTAAATGTCTCAAGCCTTTTGATTTCCTGTAACTGTAGCAACAGAGAGAATCATGAATATGATCTCCAGGAGGGCTTTGTATATAAAGATATATAAAAATTCCTATGTTATTCTCAGTTTTGTGTTCTGATCTTTAGAGGTGGTAGCAAGGTACAGGAAATAGAGATAAATTCATCTGGCTCAGTCCTCAGTCCTCCTTTTTCATATTTAACTAATATTCAACTAATAACATTAATTGACTCTTTATCTCTGTGAGTGTATGTATGTGCATATGAATATATATACACATACACACATAGTGTATGTATGTATGTGTATACATATAGGTATAGATATAGTTATAGATCATAAATACACATCTCCCAGAAATCAAGCTGGTTACTGGAAGGAAACCTTGTGGAGTGGTGGGTGTCTGTGGGTATGGATATTGTGTAGATGTGTGTGTGTGAGAGAGAGAGAGAAAGAGAGAGAGAAAGAGTGAGTGAGTGAGAGAAATTTCTGCACTGTATTTTTTAATATAGCAATATATCTTTAATGAAATATAGTTATCTTTCTGTTTTTCTCTCTCTCTGTTAAGTGTCTGTTTTTTATTGTAGACATGTAAAGCTAAAACAATTTATTCAGATGAATAAAAGTTTGTGTTTGGGTGTGCATATACATCAGTGGTGGGATTCAAATTTTTTTACTACCAGTTCTGCGGCATGGCTTGGTGGGCATGGCAAGGGAAGGATACTGTAAAATCTCCAGTCAGAGGTAGTATTTGCCGGTTCTCTGAACTACTCAAAATTTCCATTACTGGTTCTCCAGAACTGGTCAGAACCTGCTGAATACCACCTCTGGTATACCATGTAATCAGTATATTACTGAGGAAATTTGGAGGAAAGATGTGCTCTTTTGATTGAAAATATGAAACTTGCAATAGAAAATAAGGAGCAAGATCACAAAAGTTTGGTATTTATTTAAAAACCAACAGTCATAAGTTCATATTTGAGAAGCTTTTCTTGATAAAGAAACAACTTGTACCATTTTATAATCTTCTGAAACTATCTGGCTTCATATCATTGAGGGTGTTGGGTACTAGGTGTAGTACAGTATGAAACTCACTTTTATGTCTTCCATACTATGTCTCAAAGGACAGAAGTTTAGTAGTGTGGCTTATAACAATCAGGTTTATTTTGCATAAGAGGTAAAGGTGATATTATTTGACATTTAAAAAGTTGTACAATAATTATATCTCTCATTTGGTTGGAAATGATTTCTGAGTTTTCATTTCCAGCAGATCTATCAAGATCGAAGAAGTATGGACTTAGCTCATTTCTTTTTCTAAAAAAAATAATTTTTAAAGGCCAGTCAATTTTGAAAATATTGAAGTGTTTGGATTTTGTTATGTTTTTTCTTATTTTCATTAAAAAAAAACTACCCCTATATTCATGGAAGTAAAGTGATTTCATCAGAAATGTATCCTTTATAGCACTTCCTTTAATGTTCATAAGACTCTAATATAACACAGTCACTTGGTCATTTTAGCAGAGGCAAAATCCACATCTGAAGACTTTTGTCACTAGTGTAAAGCCTTGGAGTATTTTTGCCATTTTCAAAATGAATGAATAAGCACCAAGATCTTAGTCTTCATGCAGAACTTCAAAACGAAATGAATTTCCCCTCTTTTTCCCAGAAACGAATGTGTGAATATTTAAAACAGTTCAGATCTACATCAATCTACACATTCCTAACCTTAAGATGAGGGTCATGAGAATGTCCATGATCTGTTTAAAGCAGTGAAACAGCAGACACTTCCCTTATAAAAATCTGCTCTAAGGCAGTGATGTCTCTTTTTAAAAGGAGGCTCATGCCTCATATGAAACTATGTGAAACTAAATCGTATTTTTAATCTCTGTTACTTGCTAAACGGAAAAGGGATTATGAAAATGGTAGGATAAACTGTTCAGTCCTTATGCCGTACTAACTGATACTATTCCAAATGTCTAACTAGATTATATGCAACCTACCATACTTGTTATGCATTTGCATCTTACCATTTCTCAAAGACTTTAAGTGACACATATTGCCATTCCTTCTGTGAGAAAGTATGGCTGGGATTCCACAGATACTGACTCCATTCTCAAGTGAGTATTTGAAATTTTATCTTCCCAACCTTCCAGTTCAGTTCTATTGCATTACATTGCTGATCGCCCTGTGCGTGCACACAGACGGGGACTCCTCGGGGTACCATCCGCGAGACAGTGCCGGCTGGCGGTGCCCTGTGGAAGGGCCTACTCTGTCGCAGCTCCCGCCTTGTGGAACCAACTAGCTCCGTTTGGCTCCTGATCTCCGCTCTTTCTGCCGCAATTTGAAAACCTGGCTGTTTGAGCAGGCTGGGCTGGACTGACCTCTTGAGGGGGGTTAAAATTGTTTTAAATTTTAAATTAGTTTTAAATTAGTTTTACCTAATGGGCTTGTTTAAGTTTAATTCTTTTAACGTATTTATTGTTGTATTTTAGTTGTGAGCCACCCTGAGTCCTTTCAGAGAGGGGGTGCCATACAAGTCCAATTAAATAAATAAATAAATTGCTTCTTCCATATAGAAATACTTCCTTTTTCCCACTGCTGTGAAATGTGTTTGATAAGCATTCTGCAAAAGAGCAAGATGACTTGCTTAAATGTATGTTTTAACAAGTGAGACAGAATGGAGAATATAAACAATGTCTACCATGTGATTTTCCAAATGTACAACTTAACCATGGTAATAACTACTACTACTACTAAAAAAAACTACATTCCATTTTCCTTAGATGGGTAATCTCCAGAAGAGAGGGGGAAGTTAAATACATGGTGTAGACATTAGTTGAATGTTGTTTGCACTGAAATGTTGTTTGTTTGACTGAAAGAATCAATCTAATATCTTTCTATCCTTACTATGCTGCAAATAAAGAGAACAGTCCAACGGAAAGGCCTTTGTGTGCATGCTGTATCTTATCTGATAAATCCTTAGAATTCCCAATATTAAGCAACCATTTTTGAATACGCAGTGTTAAGTTGATCACTGGTGTGAAAATAGGTAGCAAAATTGCTTTGATTACTGGAATATGGCATTTGTATTCCTTAGGAAAATTCAGGATATTCTGCATTGTTCACATAAAGTATTAAAGGCTTTCAGCGCAAAAGTACACAGCTTACTGGACCACATTTATACATCCTTAGCTTGTGTAAGGGCTGAAATTGACAAAGCAAAGCAGTACTGCTCGGGTCAGGAAAAAATAAAAACAACAACCAATCATTCTATAAATTTAAGCAATATATCTTAAATTAAAGGTTTGGGAAAAGAATGATCAATTCTGGCCAGGAGAATAACCTCAAAATATATAGCTGTCAAAAATATACACAAACATGTACACACACACACACACACACACACACTGAAGGCAGAGCTCTCTCTTCCGTATAATAACTTATGTAGCAGTAACAAATCTGTGTACCAAATTTACTCCTGTTATCAACTTCTGAAGGCAAAGTTTAAATTTAGACTGCTTTGATTTACAGTCATGTCTGGCAGAAAGTCTGACAGCTTACCTGGGCAAGATCAGTGGTATTTACAGACATCCATCATGTATCAATCAGAGTAAAAGTGACAATTTATATATTTGTTTCCATTCTCCCATTAATATATAGAAACCAAGCACCACTTTAAGCATGCCCAAATGGCAAAGTTAACTCTTGAAATACTCTTTTTTTTGGTGGGGGTTGGGGGAGGGAGGTTAACATGCAATTCATTGTGGAGGCCTTCAAATATAATTCTATGACTATTTCAACCTCATGCCAATAGTTCTAAAAACTATGCTGGGTTCCTGTCAGATCAAGCTGGAAGATCTCATCTGAATGAGAATGCATTAGCTATCTCATATCCAATCAATTTCTTGCCTTAAGTACTGTGCAGAACCATCATATTCTTAAATGGACCAACTAGTAATTGGGTGCCTAGAGGAAAATAAAGCTTACCAATGTGTGGTTCTTATGTGCAAACACTATAGTTGCTTTATGACCTGGTCACTGCAAGTTTAAATTGTAAACAGATCCTTAACATTCTTCAGCCAAAGAAGGGTCTCTGGAGTAAGTGTATCAAAATCTACAAGGTGGTGGGCTTGTCATCATGAAGCATTCTTCCCCCCATCCACCCACGCCCATTGCAGGGCTGTTTGTCAACCCTTTGAGATAGATCAAGTGAGGAAACATCTCCCCAGGTTTGACTAGAACCCTATTGATATAGGTTATAGCAACTGAATCTTGAAGATTCTGTAGCCCGGGGTGTCAAACTCATATCATCACATCATCATCACGTGAGATATCAGGACTTTTTCCCTCTTCGCTAAACTGGGGGTGGGCATGGCCAGCACATTACGCATCCAGTCCCTAGCTGTAACAGCTTTGTTCCCTATGCCATCCATCTGGTAAACTTGCAAGATTTGTTTCTCTCACCATGTACATGTATACATCTGAACTAGACTGTGTTGTTTCTCTATAGCATAAAATATATATGGATGCATTCATAATTTTGTACTATTTATTTATCTTGTCATGTTTATGTTTATATTAGGGGTAGAGACCCTTTGAGAGCTGTATGCAATATAATATAATTTCATTTTAATGTATGCCAATTAGTGCACATTCAAAGTGACAATGAAGTTGTTCTAAGTGTGAAACTTTGACTGTATTTTCTTATCCTCCATTCTAATACTCCAAGAAATAAAGTGGAATCAGTTTGAGTTCCTTTCTTACTGGTTCCTAATTTCTTAGGCTCAAAGCATACTTTTGTCTCTGTTACTGTATAGTTTCTTTAAAATGGAAGAGGTTTTGGTCATGATACCATATCTACCATGTTGCAGATTGTGATAGCAAACACTCCCCTATCAGCAACTACTGGTAAGTACTATAATCAAAGAAACAATTCATTCATCAGTCTTTGAGAGCACTTTTTTGGGGGGAAAACATATTATTGAAGCTAACTCCAGGTGCAGTAACATTATCCTTATTTTTGTTTTAAATTAATCAAATAATTTAAGCAGGAAGCAAAGAGTTTTTATACTGCCAAAAATATTTGGGAAAGAGGGGAAGGTAATTTTCAACTTTTCTCATTCCATATCTACAAATATATTATAGAATTTTAGAAATTATAATTATAATTAATTATACAATTATAGAAACTAAAAAAACATTGAACAATCCATGCAGCAAGCAAATGTACAGCATCAATTTAATTCTTCCTTATTTCATTAAAAGGTGAGGTGTTTAGGAGACAAAAAGCAGTGTGTTATTAGGTATATGGATATGGTAGAAATAGGATTAGAGAAATATACTTAATCATATTGGTCCAGACTGGAATAAATTAGATTTTCTTTTCTCATAATTGGTGCTTTTCATTTTTTTTTATTTTTTGTTCACCACTTTCTTCCTGTATCTGTATAATGTTGCTAACCCCAAAAGAGCATAGCCTGATAACTATGTATACATCTGTGCATGATTTTTCAGTGAAATGGCTGTGCGGAATGAACTTCTCAAGAGGATTTGTAGGAAGATAAGAAAATACTTTAAATTTTAATCAGATATTGTTTTGTGGAGAAAAAAGAAGACTGAGAATAGATTTGAAGAACAGAAACAAAAACCCTTGCAACTATTCGTATCCTTCTGTATCCCAAATAACCACTGGTTAAATTATGCTTACTAATTGCCTCCAGCATTTAATCATTCCTCTTAAATTGTGAATGTTTGCAAAAGTGGCATTAAAAAGGGAAAGATCAATTAGATACATAATCACAACCAATTCTCTAGGCATAATCAACTGTAGAAAGGAAAAGCTGTAAGTGTTCATTCCATGACCCTTTTTCATAAGCAGTAGAATGAGTTGAGTTTTTAAAAAAGGTGGAGTACTGAATCTATAAGTAAAAAAGTAATAACATCATTCAAATTTAGTTCTGAGCCCCTGATACTCTCACATTGTTTGTTTTCTTCTGGACTTTTATTTATTTAATTCTAGGGCTTGCAGACTACACACATATGCATGGGCATGTATATACTACATACCACACAAAGAGACACAGATGTTTCTAATTAGCAAAACAATAAAAATTCCCATAATGATCCAACTTTCATGTCATTAGCACCATTCTTCTCAAGTTCAAGGTTGACTCAGCCTTCCATCCTCTCGGGGTAGGTAAATTGAGGACCCAAGATTGTTGGGGGCAATAAGCTGACTTTGTAAAAATGCCGCTTAGTAATAAGCAGGCATATCCAATGGAATGAAGGCTATTTCTGAGTGCATTGGGTTGCACTCCAAAAACTGTAAGCCGCCCTGAGTCTCCGGAGAAGGGCGGGATATAAATATGAATTTTTTTAAAAAAAGTTCAGAATGAAACACCATGATAATTCACCTCCAGGTCCTGAAAAGGGAGCAGGTTAGTTTCCAGGTTTCCATCTATCTTATCTCCTGTCAGGTGGGACCCATGACAGGGGCCACTCTGCTGGATCCTTTTGGGCAAGCAGATACTATTTAGAATGGGATAGTCTCAATAACATTCAAATTCCCAATGATATAGAGTTTGTGCACATTTGTTTGCACTTTGAAGCAAACTTGTAAGAGAGAAATTACAAGGCTGTACTCATGCTCATTAAGCAGGCACAACTAGTAGTTTTAAAGAAACCTTCAAGGCAGACTTATATAAAGTACATGTCAAAGAAACAAATAACTATATTCAACTCAACAAAATGTCATAACTGATGCATCAATCATACTTGCCATCTGATTTTATAATTTGAGGCACAAATGTAGGAGAGACTTACCTACCTGCTCCTTCAAAGAGAGTTCAACTCCATATAGAGCCAAATATATTACTAACCTGGCCTTTGATAGCTTTCAGAACAATAGTCCCTCCTTGCCAGGGTTGAATTTGAGCTAGTTCCTTTATAGTGTCCAGGCACGACTTAAGACCATCCCATTTTCTGCTTGATCATGTGTCAACTTCTTGCCAATCAATTATCCCTTCTAACATTTTGGGAGATATTGATCATAATCAGGGAGAGGAGCAAGCTTTGGGACCAAGGGATCAGGTTCTCCTTTTTCACTACTGCCAATTGAAACTACTGACTTAAAATGACCGTAATCTTTGTAACACAGTGCTTCCAATTTCAATCCTTCCAAGTTAGGAAGAGGAATATCATCAATAATGGTACTAAAATCCATTAAAGTATTCAGCAGAATGAAGAATCCCAAGAATGATGATAATTGAAAGCCATTGAAGTATTAAATAGAATCAAAAGAACCACACTTTTCTTGTCCAGGTCCTCCATGTTCCATTTACAAGAATCACCAGTATGATTCACTCCCATGCAGCTGGTTTCATGATTAAGGTGAGTCTAAAACTCCCAATCTCAGAGTTTCTAGCTTGGTAGCTTAAACACTACACCAAATTTCCAAATTTCACGATTCTGTAAGCCACTAAGCTGCATGTGATAGAAATAAAACATGGCTAACACATTAATGTATTAACTAGCTTTAATTTAAATTGCATGTTGGTGTACATGACATTTGTTCTGTCTACTTTTTAATTTGAAATGTAAACCCTTAAGCCTACTATCAATGGTCAAATATATCTCTAGACTCAGGAGAAAAATTGCAAACTCATATGCTAACGCATAATGTCAGGAACCTTGGTTGGATGAATAATCCAGAATAGACTGGTTCAGACATTGCAACAAGCCGTAAACTGTAACTCAAAAGTCATTCAAGTATCACAGTAGGAAGCCGAAATTAAATAAGCCAGAGGAAGACATAATGTGTGGCATAGTTCTAGCAATAATTTTCAGGCGTGTGTTGATGATGGGAGAAAAAGTGGTGGCTTTTCAGGGACTATCTAGTATTTCTGGAGGAAAGATGCCACACATATAAAAATAATGTATAAAATTACCCTACCTGTTAAATTGCATTTCACATAAAAATTGGCCCATCCATATTTAACATTAGTAAGTCAACAACAGGCCTGCTCAAACCAAACATCACAAGATTGCTACTTAAGCATGCAGATGAACAGTCATAGAAGCAGATTGTCCCATATGGTGCCTCATATAATTCAATGGCATCCCCTGTGCACTGAAAGGGAAGCAGTCATTCACAACTCACCCTCCAACTAACATTATGAGTGCTCTAGAAATAGGGAATAAAATGTTCTTAAAAGAATGACTGTTCCACTCATCCTGTTCTCTTGCTGCATCACAATGAATTAGTGAGAGCTGTTTATGGTAAAGTAAATTAAATGCTGCCAAAAGGAAATCTCGACATGGAACATGTACTGTTGGGTGCTATTCAGTAATAATTTTGTTGCTGCTTCACTGTAAATTAAAAGAAAGTAATTGTTCTTGCCACCAGTATATTTGAAATATTTAGCATGCAGGTAGAATAGGCATAAGTAACTGAATGCTAACACAAGGTAATATTTAGTGTTTATACCAGTTCAAAACTCCTCCTTAAGCGCCTCCAGCTTCTGTTTGGCTTTTTATATGCAACCAAGTGATATTTTCAAAGCCTACCTCTAAGGCATATAAATCAGTGAATAACAATGCCCTCCACTTCTATTGAAAATCCTGTTGCTCAGATGATCTGAAAATCAAGTGTCATGACTGAGATGACCTGTTCTATTCATATGTTCAGATGATCACTGGATTCTGATATTTGAAGTCATGAAGGTGTATGCAACTACCGGCCTGTACATTTTTTTTCCTTTAAATTTTAAAGCCATAAAACAAACATTTCAGCTATATGAAGGTCAAAGGACATATGTAGAATGAAAAAAGGAGGCAAAGGGTTAACCATCTGAGACCTGCAAATGTCACCATTTGTTACTAGAAGGAAAGAATATCTTTGAAAAAATTATTAAAGAAATAGAAAGGGAAAGGAAGCAAAATGGGTAAACATCAGATGTTTAAAGGATAAAGGGAATAATCAGTAGCATGGTTAGCAAATTCAAAACTGACAGAGGACAAATTAAGGTAGTATACAGATAGTCCTCAAGTTACAATTGTTCATTTAGTGACTGTTCAAAGTTACAACAGCATTGAAGAAAGCGACTTATGACCTTTTTTCACACTTGCAACCCTTGCAGCATCCTCATGGTCATGTGATCAGAATTCAAACATTTGGCAATGGACTCATATTTATGATGGTTGCAGTGTCCCCGAGTCCTGTAATGCCCTTTTGTGACCTTCTGAAAAGCAAAATCAATGGGAAAACCAGATTCGCTTAACAACCATGTGACTAACTTAAGAACTGCATTGATTCACTTAACAATGGTGGCAAGAAAGGTCATAAAATGGGAAAAAGCTCACTTAACAAATGTTTCACTTAGCATCAGAAATTTTGGGCTCAATTGTGATCATAAGTCAAGGACTCATCTCAGAACCACTGCACCATATCTTTCAAAAATGCTGGAGCACCGGGGAACTACCGGAGGACTGGAAAAGAGCTGATGTGGTTCCCATCTTCAAAAAAGGAAAAAACAGACCCAGGAAACTATAGACCAATCAGCCTAACATCAATACCCAGGAAGATACTGGAAAAGGTAATAAAAAAACAGATCTGCCAAACATCTAGAAACAAGTAAAGTAATAACTAGCAGTCAGCATGGGTTTGTTAAGAACAGATCATGCCAAACCAATCTTATTTCATTCTTCAACAAAGTGACTAAATTAGTAGACCAGAAAAATACTGTGGACATAATATATTTAGATTTCAGCAAGGCATTCAACAAAGTAGACCACAACCTACTTCTTAGTAAGCTAGAATAAAGTGGAATAGATAGCACCACCACTAGATGGACTCGCAACTGGCTGACAAACCATACTCAATGAGTAGTCCTTAATGGGTCTAAGTCTACATGGAGAGAAGTAAGCAGTGGAGTGCCACAAGGTTCCGTCTTAGGCCCAGTACTCTTCAATATCTTCATTAACGACTTAGATGAGGGAATAGAAGGGGAACTTACCAAATTTGCAGGTGATACTAAGCTGGCAGGAATAGCTAATATCCAAGAAGATAGGCTCAAGATCCAGATGGATCTTGACAGACTAGAACACTGGGCCGTATCTAACAAAATGAAATTCAATGTACAAAAAAGTAAAGTCCTACACTTAGGTAAGAAAAACCAAAAGTACACATATAGACTGGGTGAAACCAGGCTCAATAGCAGTAACTTTGAGAGGGATGTTAGTGGACAAGCAGCTAAATATAAGCCAGCAGTGTGCAGCAGCAGCCAAAAAAGCTAATGCAATCCTAAGTTGTATTAACAGAGGGATACAATCAAGATCAAGGGAGGTAGTAATACTACTCTATAAAGCCTTAGTAACATCACACCTAGCGTTTTGTTCACCACATTATAAAAAGGATGTTGAGACTCTAGAGAAAGTACAGAGAAGAGCAACCAGGATGATTAGGGGACTGGAGATTAAAACATATGAAGAACAGTTACAGGAACTGGGCTTGGCTAGTCTAGTGAAGAGAAGGACCAGGGGAGACATGATAGCAGTCTTCCAATATTTAAGGGGCTGCCACAGAGAGGAAGGGGCCAAGCTATTTTCTAAAGCGCCTGTAGGCCAGACAAGGAATAATGGATGGAAACTGAACAAGGAGAGATTTAACCTGGAAATTAGGAGAAACTTTCGGACAGTCAGAACAATCAACCAATGGAACAGCTTGCCCACAGAAGTTGTGGGAGCACCATCACTTGAGACTTTCAAGAAGAGATTGGACTGCCATTTGTCAGAAATGGTGTAGGGTCTCCTGCTTGGGTGGGAGGTTGGACTAGATGACCTACAAGGTCCCTTCCAACTCTGATTATCTCTTTATCTGTTTATCTGACTACCTTTAGTAGACTGTTGTGGTTTTCTGAGGTCAAAAATACAGATGGACAATGTGCTGGTGAAATAGAGAGAGTCTAAGGAGGAATATGATAAGAGCCATAATGGATAAGTATATTTTTATGATAAGAAAGATCACAATAGTTAAATAAAAGCTCTTTGCAGTCATAAAGTGCTCCATAAAAGTGACAGAATTAAGATAAACAGTTTTGAAGTATGGATGAGGAATGGTTGCTAAGAAAACTACAGACTGGAAGAACCAAGACTTACTGATCCTTTGAAAAAATGACCACCAAACAAACAAACAAATAAAATTCAAATATTTTGAGCATATACTGGAGCATTGTGAGCCAGCATTGTGCATTATGTGTTCAAAGCATGTTGACCATGTAGTGAACATTGCTGGGGGGAAATGTTATGCTTGGCATTAAGCATTAAGAGGAATAGAAGAAGGGAACGTAATGTATACTGGGATTGAAGAGATTATATGAATATCCTTGAAGATTTGGTTCTATTTATTAGAGACAGGATGAGGCAGTTGGCATTTGTCCATACAGTCCCCAAACACTGAGTCCAATTTGATAACAGTTATCTAACAGGGAAAATAGGAAGTTAACTGAGACTTTGAAATTGTGGTGGGCTGCCATCTATCATTGTAGATACCACAAAATGCATCAGTTGTCACAAGAATGACTAATTCCACATATTTTTAAAGCACATAAAATGTTAGGAAAAATTGGTTGGTGTTATCACAAACATATTGATGCAGTCTAATATAGATTCAAGTTACTTGAAATCATTTTACCTAGACAGCCTATTATTGATCTCCTGAAAAGGATTTTAAGGAAGTCCAAATCTTTTCAATAATATCAATTTTTATCTCTTCCAAATTCAGTACTATATGAAAAACTTTAAGAATCTTTTGCTGGAGAATGAATACATCAGTCAGATTACTACTCACTGATGACAACAACAATGAGAACAACAATAGCAGGTTAGAATGACAAAAAATGCCCAAGCAAAACAAACAAGTTAGAAGTTTTAACTTTTTCAAAAAATGCAGAGGAATATGACTATATAATAAGAGACATCTGACAATTGGGAGAAAGATCATGAGAAATTTAGGTAAAAATTAATATGCAGAGATATCACAATGAAAACAAGTCTTTATTGTCAAAGCCATGATTCTCCCAGGTATTACATATGAAAGCTGTGCCATCTGTTTCTCAATATATTTAAATTCAGGAATCTATTGCAAGGTATGGGAAATAAATTTGTGGATTGGCTTATAATGAACACACAAATGAGAGATAATCTCAAAAAATTGAGTAAAGAAAAGGGAAACCTTTAACAGCAGAATAGAATAGAATAGAATAATAAAATTAAGAGTTTTATTTAACAAAAAAGATTAAAAACAAACATATAAATACAAAACTACAAAATTATATATATACATATATACATTTCACAACTTGTTTGAGCAATGGTTATATTCATCACATAATATATAACGTGATCTACCTTGTCAAAGTAGCTCCTCCGTTCTTTTAAAGTGCTAGTTTCTCTATATCATTACCATCAGTTACACGTCTATCTCTTCTGTATCTCTTCTAAATATCATGTGTTATTTTTCCTTTATCCATTTATACCATATATCCCATACTTCGCAGTATTCACTGTCTTGTTTGTTTTTTATTTTCTTGGTTAAACTGTCCATTTTGGCACATTCATGAATCTTTTTGATTACAATATCATCCGGAGGAAGTAACCGTGATTTCCAATTCTGTGCATAGGCTAATCTAGCCACAGTTATAATATGTAAAATTTCTTTAATATTAATAGTAATATTTCTTTTCCATTTTCCATTTTTAAGTTAATCATCCCTAAAGAAATACCTCAGGATCAAGTTTTAGATTTTGTTTTGTCATGTCTAGTATCCAGTTTTTTACTTTTCGCCAATATTTCTTAGCAAGTGGACATGTCCACCACATATGAAAATATGTTCCCTGTAGGTGGTTACATTTCCAGCATTTAGGTGATAGATTGGTACTCATCTTTGCCAACCTGGCTGGGGATAGATGCCAACGATATATCATTTTATATAGATTTTCTTTATATGCTGTTGATAAGGTCAATTTATAATTCATTTGCCAATTGTGTTCCCAATTATTTACTTCGATATTGTGGGACATGTTTTTAGTCCATTTTATCTTCATAGCCATCATTGTTTCTTCTTTTAGTTTGTAATTTAAAAAAAATCTATATATTTTACTGATTGATTTCTTTTCTTCCCCCAGCCATATTTTATCAAATTCTTGGGTAGTCATGCTAAAGCCGAATTGCTGTTGGTCTTTTTTGTAATGTGTTTGGATTTGTAAGAATGGCCACCAGGAAATCTCTTTCCTTTGTATTATTATTTGATTTTTGTTCTCAAGTTCTCCCGTTTCCAATAATAAATCTTCATATCAAGGTGTTAGTAACAACTTATAAAGCCCTTAATGGCTTGGGTCCAGGGTACTTGCGGGAACGCCTCCTGCCAGCATCACTTTCTGATCGCCCTGTTCGCTCTCATAGAAGGGGCCTCCTTGGGGTGCCGTCGGTCAGGCATTGTCGGCTGGCGGTTCCCAGGGCTAGGGCCTTCTCTGTGGGAGCGCCTGCCCTTTGGAATCAGCTCCCCATGGATCTCCTTTTGGCCCCTGACCTCCGCTCCTTCCGCCGGGACCTGAAGACTTGGTTGTTTCAACAGGCCGGCCTGGAATGACCCTGGGGGGGGTTGTGGGTTTTAATTTTTAAACTTTTTAACCGTATTCGGCTTGTTTATCTGTTTAATTTTCTTTTATTGTAAATTTCTTCTGTTTTAATGTTTGCCGCCCTGAGTCCTTAAGGAGTAGGGAGGCATACAAGTAGAATAAATAAATAAATAAATAAATAAATAAATAAATAAATAAATATCTAGGTATGTTATCATATTCCATCACATTTGGGTGAGTTACTGCTTCCAAGGTAGATATCCAAAGCGGAACTTTTAAATAGTAGTTCCTTTTCATCTTTTCCCAGACACTAACTAACACATTTCTCACGTGACGTCTTCTAAAGTGTGAGTGGTTCTTATACTTTTCATCCCACATAAATGCATGCCAGCCAAGCTGGAGATCGAAGCCCTCTAGATTTAATATTCTCCTTTTTTCTATTTTGGCCCAGTCTCTGAGCCAGTTCGCTATTGCTCCACCTGGCCCCTGACCTCCGCACCTTCCGCCGCGATTTGAAGACCTGGCTATTTGACCAAGTCGGGCTGTGATCACCTTACCGTGGGGTGTGGGATAGTTTTAAATTTTAATTTGGTTTTATTGGGCTTTAGTGATTTAATTTCTTTTTAATTATTTATTGTATTTATATGTTTTAATCTGTGAGCCTTGAGTCTTCGGAGATGGGGCGGCATATAAGTCCAATAAAATAAAATAAAATAAAATAAAATAAATAAATTGCTGCCTCATAGTAGAGTTCGAAATCTGGGAGGCCAAACCCTCCTTTCTTCCTGGTGTCTTGCAGTATTTTAAGTTTTATTCTGGGCTTTTTCTTTTGCCATATAAATTTGAGAATATGTTTGTTTAAGTCTGCCAAAAAAATTTTCTCCAGCCTGACTGGCACATTTTGAAATAGAAACAGCAATTTTAATTTTATTTAATTAAAAAAAGAATAGAATAGAATAGAATAGAATAGAATAGAATAGAATAGAATTCATTATTGGGCAAGTGTGATTGGACACACAAGGAGCATTTGGTGCAAATGCTCTCACTGTACATAAAGAAAAAATGAAACACATTCATCAAGAACCGTAAGATACAACATTAGTGATAGTCATAGGTTACTAATAAGCAATCAAATCATACTAGGAAACAAATAAAACAATATAAATTGTAAAGATACAAACAACATGGTTATAGTCATAAGTGGGAAGGGATAGGTAATACAAAGGATGAGAAGAATAATAGTAATACAGTCTTACTAAGAAGTTTGACAGTGTTGTGGTAATTAGTTGTTTAGCAGAGTGATGGCATTCAGGAAAAAACTGTCCTTGTGTCTAGTTGTTCTAGTGTACAATGCCCTATAGCATCATTTTGAGGGTAGAAGTTGAAACAATTCATGTCCAGGATGTGAGGGATCTGTAGATATTTTCAGCTCTCTTTTTGACTCATGCTGTTTACAGGTCCTCAATGGAAGGCAGATTGGTAACAATGGTTTTTTCTGCAGTTCTAATTATCCATTGAAGTCTGTGTCTGTCTTGTCTGGTTGCAGAGCCAAACCAGACAGTTATAGAGGTGCTTAATAACTTAATAATTCCTCTGTAGAACTGAATCACCAGCTCTTTGGGCAGGTTGAGCTTTCTGAGTTGGCACAGAATGTAACAACAGAATGTAACATAGGTAAGAAATATCCATAAGAAAGGCAGTAAACGAGAACATAGCAACATGCAACATGCAACAAAAATATTCCTCAATGTTTGGAAACTCATCCATCTTCAAAGTTAGAAGCTAGATTGCTCTGGATCAACCCATTATTTCGAGCATGGCCTCATCTGAAGCTCATCGCTAGGTGAAATTTCAGAATTTATAAAGAACTCTATTGCAATTTTTCATACTTTTAATTTAACATGGTTATTATTTGCATTTTTGCATGTCACCAAATATGTGTGAGACATTACCAGTTCCCCTGTTATTTCTTTCCTGTGCAGGTAGCTGGTCTTGAAGGTGAAGGGAAAAAAAGTGATAATGCTTTTGAGCTGGATGCTTGAGAAAACAGTTAATTGTGTGAAACAACTGTAGAAGAATGTGCAGAGGCTTGCTTTTGAAAACTTAATTTTTTACAATACTGTGCTGTGCACAAGAACATAGAAGAAAAGCTATTTTGTTCAGGAAAGCACAGGGGAAAAAATAGAATATAACATCCCAGCTTCCATTTCTTTAGAAATGTCTTTTGCAATAGCACTAGGCCCTTAGAAAGGCTGAATGAAGAAATAAAATCATGCTTCTCAATTGTGGTACTGGGGGAAAATCTTTAAAACTGAGTCTTCGGAGAAGGGCGGCATATAAATGTAATTAAAAAAAAATACATTAGACTAATAGAAGAACAGATCATTTAGTGTTAGATAAAGTAAAATCAGATTGCACTAGTAACACCAATAATGAAGGTAGCGCTTAAATATTTTGAACCCATACTGTGAACCCAAGAGTCATTAGAGAAGACCCTGATGCTTAGAAAAGTCAAAGGAAATAAAAAAGAAGACAAGATAGTTAAATACAATTATTGATGAGACGAGCATGAGCTTCCAAGAAATCCAAGAAAGAATTACTGATGTCCAAATAATGTCCATTAGGTAGTGAAAAGTTAGAAGAGTTGAACAATGATGCCAATAGAAAAACTTTGGTTTTTTTGTCACATAAACAAGGATGAAACAAGTCAAAATAGTGCAACAGAAAGGAGGACATTCACTCCTCCCATTGCAGTTGCCATGGCTACCTAAAGCTGCTCCCAGCTGATGCAAATTAGAATTTCCAGCAGGGGGAAGCTGTAAAAGTGCCACTGAAGGATTAGTTAATTTTTTCCACTTCAGCTCAACAATCCTAACACAGTTTGCCAACTCTAATGACAGCTGCAACCTACTAAGCCTGTGTATGGATCAGCCAAACCAATTTGTGGATGGATCTTCAGTTCTGGAAATAGATGGATCCACTTTGCATTGATACAGCGGTAGTTTTTTCTTATCTGTCCCACTTTTAGAAGTACGAATAATAACAATAATTTTTTAAAAATATCAAGTAGTTATGACACCTTTCTAGTGCTTAAGCCTATTTTATTACCTATTTTATTTACTTACTATATAAGGAGAGGATTAGTGACTTATTCAAGAACATGGAATTTTGCTGATTGTTTGTCTTGATTAGATGTTTGTGGCAGTAGAATTTGAAACATCCCTGCCTCTAAAATTCTGGCTGAATACATTTGGTACTTTAACCATCCATTTTGGGTTCCTAATAGTAACCATTAACACTTGAGAGGGTAAATTAGCACTGCCTGTTCAAGCTGCCTCTTCTCTTCCCTTGTTTACTTCAACTTTTCACTGAAAAAGAAGCAATTCCCAATTATAAAAAATATCCTATCATGAGGCAGGGAGAGATGGGGGGCACTCTCAAAGATTTCTTATTAGAGGTTCATGCACAAATTGACATGTATTTGGAATAAAAAGATAATTAATAAAATATGAAAAAGTATTAACTAGATATATTAATGGGATCTCTCTCTCTCTATCTCTCCTTCTCTCTCCCTGTCTCCTTCTCTCTTTCTCTCCCTCTCTTCCAGGGATGGGATCCAACCGGTATAACTACCGTTTCTGTCGCTCTGCGTCATGCGCGCATACGCGTGCAAGTCGCACGAGTCGTGCGAGTACAATTTACGACCTGCTGAGCTGCCTGGACAGCTGAGCAGCGCTGCATGCAAGTGCGCAGCGGTTGGAAAAGCCCTTTCCCGCTGCTTTTTCAACCGCAGCTGTGTCGTGCAAAGCAGCTGTGGTTGAAAACGCAGGAAATAAAGGTCAGCTAAGAGCCCAGGCAGGCGGTGGGCCAAAACAGCACCAAACATAGAACAGGTTCTATGTATGCTCTCTGTTTGCTGCTCTTCAGAGCAACTGGTTCTACAGAAGTGGACAGAACCAGTAGAATCCCACCCCTGCTCTCTTCCCCTCTCCCTCTCATCCAATATGATGATGAGACTGTTTCAAAACATTGCATACTTTGTTCTGTAAACCAGTCAGACAAGATGAAGGACAAATTCCTACCAAGTGGGAAAATGAAAAAAAAAAGTTGGTTAAATTCAAGGTATAGAATTGTAATTCATCATTCTAAATTTTTGTATATGCAAGCATTATTGGGATTTTTGAAAGGATGAACATTTTTCATGCAATGTTTCCATTCAATGTTTACAACATATGATTAATTTTGATGCTTAAATGAAAGGACCTAGTTTACTACTTCCAATACACATCACATCCTCTGTCTGTTCTAAAATAGTATAATATTATAATTATTATACTATAAGAAAGATGACATCACCAGCTTTAACTCAGGAGACTGACTATATCTTTATGGATTTATTCTCTGAGATCAGATGGAAAAAGTCAGAACATTCAGCCATGGCCAGTCATTTGTATCTCCTGACAGACAAAAAATCAGGTCAATATTTCTACTGAATGGCAACCCATATGTGTAAATCATAAAGATCAGAATCATGCATTTATTCTCTTACCTAAGTTTTAGTTGGGGTAGTTGGGTAAGATGGATCAAAGATGAAACTTGCAAGTAGTTAATGACTTTTTTTTCAAAAAAAAATAGTCAATCTGTTTTTCAAAGATGACTATACCCCAAACAGATGAAATTGTATCTTAATTCCTATGTGGATTGCTCTGTAGTGGCACAGTTGCCTAAAGCATAGGGACATTTTGGATTCAAAATTCATCTTCTAGGTCAAATTGGAACACTTCATTTTTAAGTGACAACAGTTGACTGGCAGCAGAGATACAGAAATTATGGCTGGAGGATGAGAAAGCACAGTAATTGACTTGACCACTTTAGCTTGCTTAGCTTGAAGCATTTTTTAAACTCTTGCTATCTGTGCCAAGAAACATCTGTTGTAGGCAAAAACAATCTGTCTGCAAAGGCACCCTTGTTATGTTTTATTCTTTGGGTCCATTTTTACATTTAAACACTTTTGCCATTCTGCCTTCCCACAAGTTCTTTCAACCATAACTAGGTCTGTACAACTTCACATCTCTCTGCATTTGTCTTGAGCAGCAAGAACATAAATCAAAGCACCACCAATCTGTCTTCATAAGCTGATACCAGAGAAAGCACTGTCTGAAATCTAACCTTGTTTAATAAACTACTGGGACTGTCAATCAAGAAAATAGTTTCTATAATTCTGGCCACTGCTATACATTCTCTTCTCTCTCTCTCTCTCTCTCTCTCTCTCTCTCTCTCTCTCTACCTCTCCCCTTCCTTTTTTAAACACAACTGATCAGTACAGACCAACAACTGCCAAAAAGTAACACTGAACCTTCATTAACCGCCAAGACATTATCCCATTCATGTGCTTTCCTCAATGTAAGCATTGCAGACCACATGGCCAGTTCCAATTGCAGTTTCTGTTCTTCAGGATAGTGAACTGTTTACTGCATAAAAGAATCCGTTTCAGTCAAGGGAAAGGAAACATTTGACCAAGATGAAGAAAGAGTTTTAAATCTTTGGTGAAAAAGAGGTAGGTTGGAGCAAAACAATTCATTTGGGGGAATATTCTTTTTTTCCCCTCTTAGAGAATCAACCTAGTATGATGAGTGAAGTAAATCATTGGCTGCATTTGCCTAATACATTACACTTGGTTAGTTTAATTTGGTTTTGCTGAATTGACTGAATTTCTAGAATTTCACAACACACTGAAGAATAAGTCAAGTGCTGGGTATATATATATATATATATATATATACACATACACACACACACACGCACACACACACACACACACACACTTCCACTTTATCATGCCCACTTCTTGAAAATGACTGGACAAGATGCTACAGGTTTTTTGGCAAAGTTTTTTAGAAGTAGTTTGCCATTGCCTCATTCTTAGTGCTGAGAAAAAAAATGACTATGTAGCCCAAGGCCACCCAGCTGGCTTTGTGCCTAAGGACTAGAATTTATGGTCTCTCACTTTGTAGCCTGAGGTTTTTTTAACCTCCACACCAAACTGTCTCTCTATAAAAATATTAATCACATTAAAATGAATTAAGAAAATGAATTTTATTACTGCATTAGATGGGAGAATATACCCAATGGAGCCAGCGGTAAATGTGCTGTATAACTAATTCATCCTTCTGTTTATAATAATAGAAATAGTTGGATTAATGCATTCCACTCTGTGTGAGGCTGCATGTTTCCCACTTGGAAACTGTATCTTGTAAAAAAAAATGAAGGTGTTTGGACAATTCTGGCATTATCATAAAATATTATTGCTACAGGAGATCCATTGATTGTATGTTCATTTCTGTATGCAATTCAAGGTTCAACAAATGTTAATACTGTAATAATATCCTTAGTCAATGTTGTACTGATCTCCTCCAGAGTCTGAGAACACAATCAAATATTTCAAATTAATTTCCTTCTCTGAATTCAAAATAAAAAGGAGAGGGTCCTGCTTCTCTGATGCGGAATGTGTAATTGAAACAATGGGGGGAATAATTATGCTAATTACATTTAAGAATGAAGTCAAATTTAAGATTTTTTTCTTTCTTTCTAATCATAGCCCTTTTCAAGTCTTTGCTCTGTCTTTAGGACTGTGGCACATAGCACATTATTGTAAGGCCAAATGTGGTTGATTGGTGCCTACATTTCACATCTTTCTCTCTCTCACACACACACCCCTTAACATTGCTGGGATTTCAAGGGAATTAAAAGCAAGTTTAACCAGAACAGTGACTTAAATTAGAACGTTTCTGAATTCCCACACAGGGTTCATAGAAAACATAAATGTAAGTAACTAATCAAACAGCACTACAGGGGTTAGTTATCTTTCCCCAGCATTGGTTTCTGTCAAAGCCAAGGTCTGGCAAACAAACTTTCCAGGGAGTTTGAAGTTACCCTTGCATCTGGGGCTATTTTGAACTATAAATGTATGCCAGGATGCTATGCAAGGGCACATAGACACCAGAGGGAAGAATGCATTTATTTATGTGTCTGACGCAAGAATTAAAAAAATATTCCAAAGCAGGAAAAGTTAAACCCTTTTGAAGTCGTATGATTCAGATATAAAGTGCTTGTCGTCCTATGAGAATCTTTGAAATAAAGGCTAAAATAAGCTCCAGACTGGGAATGATGTCATTTCTATTTACAAATGCATTTAATTTCCACACAATGCCTTTATTTCTCATTCCTTTCTTCTTTGACTATTGGTCTCAGTTGGTGTTTCAAAGGCGAGAGTTTTCAGAATTGTCGCATAGATTCTTCAGCACTGTCATAATGCAAAATTGTCTCAAATTTGAGACATTATCTCTTTTCTATGGCAACAGGCAGGTATCAATGAAAGAAAATTAGACTTCCCCAGCAGGATCAAGCAGTAGGAGAAACAGAAATATGAAGTGGCAGAAAGGCTTTTATCCTAACGCAAATACTTCCCATAATAAGACAAAGGGGGAACACAACTCAAAAACTGCTGGGATAATAAATTGCATGTTGTTTTTTGGATCTTTACAGCTTGCTCTAACATGAATACAGTATAAACTAGAACAGCAACATAATTTTATAATTCTTTTGTATTTCTATCCCAGCAACCATAAGGAAAAGCAACAATATTGGCTTCTGCTGATATTGATAGTATCCTAACAGTAAATGCTTATTAAATGCTCCATGGAGGAAGTAGAGACATGGTTTACTATTCTTTTTTACAGTAATATGAGCTTTTCCTGACTTTTGAGTTTTCATCTTTCTCTCTTGGGGAGACCAGAAGATGTGGTGAAATCCCGAAATGCCACTCTCCTGCTAAAATCCATTCCATCTCAAGCCGAATCAAACTGTTCCAATAAACCATATCAAAGTGCCCACTAAAATATGTACATTTTAGAGAAATGCATTCAGAAATACACACTTCATACTGGAAAAAGCATGTTTCCCCAAATATGCACACTATCAAAAGTGAATATCAAAATGTGTAGAATAGGGATAGTGCACACAAAAATGCTCATGTGCATTTATGCAATTCTTCTCCGTTGGATGCATAATAAACCATTTCAGAGGACAACTATACTGAATTTATAATCCATCCACTAGAATCACCTAAGCCTGATCATGAGGTCATTGCTAAATGAGTCACACCTAATTTTACAGCCTTTTTTTGTCACAGCCATTAAGGGTATCTGGCTTTCCCCATTGACTTTGTCAGAAAAGCTCTGGGAAGATTGCAAATAGTGATCAGTGATCATGGGACACAGCAACCATCATAAATTCAAGCTAGCTGCCAAGTATCTGGATTTTTAGCATGTAACCATGGGACAATGTCACAGTTATAAGTTTGAGGACCGGTCACATCATAAATTGAAACAGTTGTTAAATGAATGGTTGAGAAAGTTGAGAACTACCTCTACTATATTTTGCAAAGATCAAATCCTTCTAACATTCTCAGAGAAAAGATGACCACATTCAGTCAAGGCTGAAATATATTTTATAATTCGTTTTAGTTAAAACTGTTACATTTTTGTTTTTACTACAGTTATTGTTGTTGTACTGAAATACATTAAGGAGCCTTAAGTAAGATCATATGCACAGTTCATTGCTGAGCAAAAGCCATGCTATAGCTTCTGAGGTGTGAGGTGTGAGTTCAGATGTGGGGGAGTGACTAGCAAATTCTGAATTCACTTGATATCGCTGTTCTTCATTCTCCCACTTCCCTTTTATTTTATATTTAACTATTATGCAACTGCCCTGTTATTTCTGCCCTCCAGTTTTACACAGACCTACCTGTAATAACATCCATGTAAGAAAAGAAAGAATATTTTTTTGTATTCAAAGTATTACATAATTCCTCAACACTGGTCATGCTTCCTAAGGATGAAGAAATTATAGTTCAGTAACAACTAGAATATCTCATGTTGCCTAATCCTGCTTCAAAAAACAGCTAATTGTCTAATTTGATTAACTCTAACCCCTTGAATCCATATCTGACATCTTTTATCTTTTCTGTCTGTTCTGTTCTGTTCTGTATTGTCTCAAAGGACCACAGCCAATAAATTACTGTTACAGACTGCCTTTCCTCTCCCTCCCTCTCTCCCTCTCTTTCTATCTATCTATCTATCTATCTATCTATCTATCTATCTATCTATCTATCTATCTATCTATCTATCTATCTATCTATCTATCTATCTATCTATCTATCTATCTATATCTATTGCTAGTCCATTCAGTTCATGCTTGTGAGCTATCCAGAGTCTACCACATGGGGTGGACTAGCTCTACATTTAGGTTCAACAATATTCTGCAGTAACATTTGGGGCTTCTCCCTCCATCTATGTCACTTTGCACTTGGGCAACACATTGGAAAAGGTCCAGAACCAGCTGGATTCACTTTCCTGCACAAAAATCATTATTGTCCCACCTAAGTGGTACCTATTTATCTACTTGCATTTAACATGCTTTCAGACTGCTACGTTGGCAGATGCTGAGACAAGTGATAATATCTCATCTCATCACCTGATGCAAGAGCTGGAACCACCAGATATAGATCTTGTCCAACATTATTAAGCATCTTTCTACATGATAGAGGTGATAGAGGCTCTTTAGAATTTCTCCTCCCCTCCTTTTGCAATGTTTTCAAAACAGTGCTTGGTTTTTCATCTCTTCCTCCCTCCCTCCCCACATATTTCCTCATTCTGCCAGAATAATCTGCATGATTCTGATATGAGTAAGATGGAATTCCTGGATCCTGATATGGATCTCCTGATCCTGCATATTGTATGTTACTCAAATCTGTCTTCTTCCAGTTTTCAGCATTATGTTGATAGCAGTCCCAAATGTACTTTTTCAAAAGGCAACTGGATTTTCCTTGAAAAACAAAGTCCAGTTGCCTTTTTAAAAAGCACCTTTGGGACAGCCATGATTTGTAGGACTGACATAGACATTATGTTGATAGCAGTTTGTTTTTCCTACATGACATCGGTTACATTAACACTCTGTTAATCTTCCTATTTTTTTCCTTCCCTGAAAAAGGTGGGGTTTTTTTGGCATTATCACCCCATCCTCAGGCTCAGCCTTAAAAACCTTTTTATAATTTATTTTGGTGGAAGGCCTCATGGGAACAATTCCTTCTAGGTATCCCTCAAGACTAAATGGAAGCTGCAAATTTTCATATGCACTTTTGCCCACTTACGTAAGAACAAGCATCCTGTACTTAAACTGTGACATTTATCAAAAAAAAATTTCTCATCCTTCAGAAAAATTAAAATTAAAAGTGACTTCTTTTCCACTAATTTAAATACAATACAAAACAGTACAATAATGCAGTTCTTTTTCTGCAGTACACATTTCTTCAGAGAAGAGGTGGTTAAAAGAGGGAATTCACTATCTCAAGATAGAGTGATGGCTACTTACTGCTACCTACTGCTTTAAAGGATGATTAGACAAACTGCCAATAGCTTCTAATTATAATGGCTAAATGCTCCTTTGCAGAAGCAGCAATAATCTTTGGACATTGACAGCAAGAGCCAGTTATTGCCTTCTTATCTTGCTTGAAGACTTCCCCAAGGAATTTGAGATATCACTGTGGGAATTAAATTGGAGAGGTATTTAATTTCTTCCTGCAGGTTTGTTATCCTTGTACTGCCCATTCAACCCCAATTTGAAGCACATGATAATAAGAACAAGAAGAACAGAAGGGAATAAATTCATGGAAATGCAATAAAACCCAAATTCATACAAAGCCCCTCCAGAAAGGTAAAGCTTTCTGTTTTGAATTTAACATCTATAAAGGACAGGTCTAAGTTTTTTTTTAAATGATCTTCAAACACCTAACAATAAACATCTTGCAAAATTCACAGTGGGTAAAACATATCAGAATGCAAAGAAGCCAGTGATTGAGTAGCTTCCAGGATAACTCTACCAATCTCAATATTTCAAAAGGACCTCTTCTGAATATTTTATTGAGTAACCACACAGATAATGGCAAAGATTTCCTATTTCTTCACATCAAATAATATTAGATATTAAAGGAAAACAGTGGAATCTGTAGCTAATGCAGTGCTTCAGCAGAAATATAATATGTATAGTAAGTGCTCCAACCATGACCTTTGTTTCTTCATTGTATCCCAGGTGTAGTTTCTGGACCAGATATACAGTAAGAGAAGACATCCAAAGCACACAGAAGCCAAAAGGTGTGGTTATTATTGTGAACAACAAGTTCACAATAACAAGTTTGTTGCAATAAAAAAGTACACTTGGTATACCAGATGAAACTGGCAATAGATTTCCCCCTACTTTTCTCTATTTTATTACGAAGGAGTGTTTTTTTTCCTTTTCCAAGAGAAAAAAGATGCAAAGAAGATGTTAAGTAATTATATCATCTCTCTTTTCCCTGTTACTACTTTTCAACTTCCAGATGTACACGTCAACAGTTTCCTTGATTTTTTTTAGTTTAGATATATTCCCACCCTGCTGCATATTCCTCAGCTATTCAAAATACTACCCAATTTGTTTCACACAATATGCATACAACATATTTTGCTGGGAATTATGTTTTATAGCTATTAGGAATTATCTTTTCTAGAATATAAATTGGTAATTTGTATTTCAGGTACATATATCGCAGGATTTTTTAAAAAATTTCTTCTTGTAAGTTTGTGTGTATGTGTGTATGTGTATATGAACATTGGTGCATATGTGTGTGCACCTTCATGTCAATGTTGACACCTGGTGACTGCCTGGAATAGCCCCTGCAGTTTTCTTGGGAAGATTTCACAAGTGATTTGTAATTGCTTCCTTTCTAGGGCTGAAAGAGAGTGATTGGCCTAAAGTCACCCAGATTCTCAGCTAAACTGGCTCTCTTCTCAAATCTACATTAAATAAAATGGGTATAACAGAACCAGTGAATTTATCTGATTTCACTTCTGATTTGCAATGTTTTTGGTTCATTTCACCTTTCCTACATCTGTTTCATTATAAAATTATCATTTATGGTATTCATTGTACCACTGCATTCTTCTAAAATAGTGGCTTAGTTGTTAGCAAATATTTTGTTGGATGATACCATTTCATGGATTTTTTCCACTTTACTTCATTTTTCTGAAGACTACTTTAAATCTGCATTGAGGTGCCATGTAAGAACCTCTGCCCAAACAGTAGCACAGTTCATTTTGTAATTCTCTATTTATAAGCTATAACAAGATTGTTATCGGGCATTATTCCCAACTGCAGCTGCTAAGGGTCTCTAGTAGCAGCTCCCAGGGGTTAACAATTTTAAATATTCTTTTAAATGTTGAATCCTAAATAGTGGCAGATGTTTCTCTCTTAGGGTGCAAAGAGAAAATATCTGCTGCAAACTCCACATAGGCATCAGGAAGGGCATCTGGCCAGCAAATGCTCAGCTCCATCCAGTTACCCCAATTCTACCCTGAATTAAGGAATTGCAGGGTTGTAAAAAGGGGGAGTTATTAAATGTTTATTTATTCGACTTGTATGCTGCCCTATTCCCTAAGGACTCAGGGCGGCGAACATTAAAACAGAACGAATTTACAATAAAAGAGAATTAAACAATTAAACAAGCCAAATACAGTTAAGAGTTAAAAATTAAATGTTAATGCTAATTTTAATAAAGATTAAAAAGTTTTCTTTTAGAATTCCACAAATTTTTGATAGCATAATTTATCCCTTCAAGAAATTTGCTATAACCAGACAGTTCAGCTGCATGTACTGCAGTGGATTCTCCTTCTATATTTTTTTTTGTTTATGAAATTTGAAAGCCTCTGCAAAAAATAAGAACTGGGGCATCAAAGGGTCCTGTACTATTTTTTACTAGTTCAACAAAGTTGAATTATGAGGATTTTATGGGCACTTTATCTTCTCAATAAGCTGTATTTTTGCCTCCCATGACACTCAATAAAAAAGGACATTCATTTTTCACTAACTATCCCATGTGTCTCAAAAACTCTTCAACTCTCTCTGTATATAATGTCCAAACATTTCTCACACTTCAAACACAGAATCTTCTGTTCTGTTATTTCTTTCCTTTCTGCACTGGAACCTGTTGAGCGTTATCCTTCCATTATTTGTTTTCTTTTTGTCTTTTCAAGTGACCTTTCTTTACCTTCCATGATCAGGCAAGGCTTATGTGGCTTTTTAAAATCCTGTTGTTTCTGTTGTATCTTTTCTACAGACCAAACAAAATAGACTTGAGTCTGGGGATTTGTGTGTATGTGTGTGTGTGCGTGTGTGTGCACTTTACTGAAACTTCCAGAAGAGAATTTGCAAGAATCACAAGATATAGAGGCAAGTCAGAGTAACAGTATTAGATTCTAGGCATGTTCCATCAATCAATAATGATGATAATACACTATAGTGACAAAACTCTAGTCATCAGGGTCAGAAAAGTTATTTTGGTTCACTGGCTAGTCTCTTAGTTTGTCCTATTTTGGAAAAGACTTCTGGTAACTGAACCAATACTTTTCTTGACTACATCAACTCCCCTTCTAATACTCTAACTGATGTTGCACTAAGCTAGGTGAAATGAACACCACTCAAGTCCCAGGAATACATGCTACATTAAGTCCCTTAATGATTAAGTCACAGCAGGATGTGATCTTGTCTTGAGCTGACCTGGCTTTCACAATCAAGTAGGATAAGATGCCAGCCCATCCTGATGGGAACGAGACACTTCCTCTGTGAGGATCATGTAGAGGTCTTTGCCAACCCTAGCTAGTCACTTGACTACATCCCCCTATTTTTTGATGCTCAGCACTGTGTCATTCTCATAAAGAAAACAAGACATGGGAAGGAGGAGGAATAAATAAAAATTCACAGATACATTTGTGAACATTCATATGTATGTATGTATGTATGTATGTATTTATGAATTGATTTGCCACCCATCTCATACCCAATGACTCTGGATGGCTTACAACATAAAAATATTAAACAATAAAACCATCCATTATAAACCAGCACCGCAGATAATATAATTAACATAAGATGGCAAAGAAGGGAGACAGACACATGAGGGAGGGGAGGGGGGGAAGGGGGATTAGGTTTTAATTAATCAACCACCTCCAGTGTGAGGAGCCAAGGACTATATTTAATCATAATTATTTAGAAAGTCACACTATAAAGGGAAAAAAATCTCCTGTAAAACTAAACAAGATCAGGCCTGGTTAATACCATGAGAAAGTTCTAGATATGGGCTGGACTAAAAAGTGAAGGAAAAATAGTATGGGAAGAAGGTACTGACAAAAGTTCCATATTGCTATCATGAGAACTATACATCCATGGCCCTGCGGCCACTTTGTTTGGGAAAACTAATCCATGGGAAAAGCAGTGTTATTGCTGTGTTGGAATTGTCCACATTCACAGCATGTTCATATATTCTAAACTCCTGATTTTAAAAACAACAGCAACAGCAGCACATCAGGAATAATGATGAAGAGATGTTTCTTTATTGTTTTCTATTAACTGTGAGGAAAATAACCTCACTGGCCAAGGCCTAAAACCCAATTAAATTGCTGATGCTGTTGCAAAATTGTAAACTGCCCAAAATTATTGATTGCGATGAGTGGCTATAGAAATTAAATAAATAATACAAAAACAAAATAAAGGATTGCTTATCAATGGCAACTCATTTAAAAATACTATACTATATAGTATGTACTTAATACATTTATGATTGATCTTTATAAAAGGACCAAAAATGGGGCAATTGGCAGTTTAGAGCAGCAGTCTCCAAACATTTTGGCTCTATGGATTAGCAGGGTGGCTGTTGTGGTCTGTTGACAGCCAGCCCCTCCAGCCATGGAATCAGATGAGGAGGTGGCATGGAAATGAGGCAGGGGTGGGATGCTACCGATTCTGCCCGGCTCTATAGAACCGGTAGCTCTGAAGAGAAGCAGACACTGAAACGGTTCTGTGTTTGCTGCTGTTTGGTCCACCCGCCCACCTGGGCTCTTACCTGTCCTTTATTTCCTGCTTTTTCAACCTCAGCTGCTTTGCACAGCACAGCTGAAGTTGAAAAAGCAGGGAAAAAGTGACTTTCCAAATGATGTGCACCTGCGCGCAGCACTTTTCAGCTGTCCCGGAAGCACAGCTATAGGTTTTCTTATACTCACACATAGCGCGCATCTGGCACACGTGCATGTGAAGCGTGCAGGTGCGTGCAAAATGTAATCACCAAACCAGTAGTAACACCGGTGGAATCCCACCACTGGAATGAGAGCCAGCATTAAGGCAATCTGAGAGCTCTGAGGGGGAAGAGGGAATGGACTTGTCAGAGATAGAAATAGAGACAGAGTCTGGGCCATCCATCAATCTTCAGATGGAGAGTCAACAGCCCCCAGGGCTGGAGGTTGCTAATGAGGAAGAGGAGGAACAGCTGGGTCCAGTGCCTGATGCACAGATGCATAAAAGGAAGAGGAGAGGAGAGCAGTGGAAATCTATGGGCCAATCTTTGGGATGGAAAAGCCAGTCTGTTAGTTTAAGAATTTTCTTTTCTTCCAGAGTGGCTGGAATCGAAAGAAAAAAATGGAAATAAGAAGCTTCCTAATTGAAAAAGAGTACTTGATGGTTCTTTACTAGTAGCCTTTATGCCTATTGCATAATGTCTTCTCTTCCTCTAGCTTCAGCAATGAACTACTATGGCTGTCTTTGTAGAACTATGTGTTGAGATCGTGCTTGAATAGTCATCTTTCTTATATCTTATGGTGCCTGGTAGCTTTTAATCTACTTTCTCTTGAACATTTGTGGAGGAGTAAACCTGCAACACTGCAGGGTATCAGACATGCCCTGACAGCCCCTGGGCATCCTTCGGCTAACGGCCGGGCTGAACGTATGGTACGATTTACCAAGGAAAAACTTCAGCAATTGGGTCCAGGGGATATCACTGAGAGAGTTGAAAAACTTCTCAGTGTCCAGCATATCACTCCTAACCCATCAACTAACTTATCCCCAGCAGAGTTGTTGATGGGTAGGAAACTCAGGTCTCCCCTTGACCGCCTTCATCCCACTTACGCCCACGCACCACTAGATTCCACTAGCAAAGTTCACACGTTCACTGTGGGTGATTCTGTTTATGCTAAGAACCTTATGGGTGAACCTTTATGGATTCCTGCTGAGATAACCCAAATCACAGGCCCTCAATCTTACAGGGTACAAACAGAGGATGGTGTCCTCTGGAGCAGGCACATTGATCAGCTTAGATCCAGATTACCTCAGGAACATCGCAATTGTTCCTCTCTAGTTCCCATACCTAATACCTCTTCTAGGGGGGAAGAGGAGGATCATGAGTGTAATGAACAAGCAAGAATCAATCCCATGTGTAACAAGCTAACACGACAGGAACCATCCCAAAACCTGTCACAATACCAACAACCATTTTCACAAATGGAAGATTGCACATCATTACCTGATTTAGGTGCTGACAATGGGTTGGAGATGGATTGGGAGGAGAGACCAGGTTGTAGTAACCAAACAGGTTCTACCATTACTACAAGTCCTAGTAAGGAAATGTCAGCAGACACATTTCCTCCCTCACACGGTGAGAACCTTAAAACATCTGAACCACGTAGGTCTCAAGCATGCGTAAGAGCCCCACCTATTTAAAAGAATACATTAGATAGGCTGGGGTTTGAGTATTGACTGAACCTAGTGGGGAGGGGTGTTATGTATGCAGGTTTAAAGTCATTGGTTTAGTTTGAACTGTTCTTGTAAAATGTAAGAAATGATTGGTTTAAAAAGTGCAGGAAAACCCTGCACTCTGATTGGCTGGCAACTGTGGCTGCTGGCTATAAGTAGCAGCCGCAGCCCAGCCAAAGTGGGTTTGTTCTGAGCTGTAGTCACTAATAAACAAAGAGCTTGAAGCACTCCGCGTCTGTCTCTTCATGCAAACTTAACACTAGGTGCTATAGCCATTTACTTAAGTGCTGTTGGTGAAGCAACATCAATCTTTCCTGAAGTACAATTCTCTCCCCACCCCAAAATCTCTTTTACTAGGAAGTGTCTTTTTGGAGCCTCTTGCCCTATCCACTGTCTAGATGGGTTATGGTGTCTCTTATCTGACCTTTTCTTAGTAGTGTGTCTGCCCAATCACCAAGATCTTTCCCACATACCATTACAGAGATTGACTTCAGTTCATTACATAAAATCAACATCATGTTGCTATAGGCAGAGATTGTAATTGTGATAATTTTAATGCTCCTATTAATGTTCTTTTTCTTACTTGTTATTCACATTCAAGCATTTGAGACAGCAATAGATATAAACATCTGTAGAAATATGTTCTTCTCAAGGTCACTTAATAATATCATTTTGTTTACTGAGTGGGAAGGAAAGTTGGCTTAACCTTGGAAGGGAATGTGCCATTAATGGGGGAGGGAGACTTTCACAAAAGATTATTCAATCCTGAAAAAGAAAAAAGAGCAAAAAATAGTTTTCACTTGATTTTGTTTGTTATATGTTTGGGCAGAGGGAAGCTCTGACAGGCTTTCACAATTCTATATTTTATCCTACAACAATCAGTCTTTTTGGAATTTCTGCCATGCCTATTTCTTGATTGTTGCCTGCTTCAAAGGGCTGACACCAAATTTCTAACATTTGAGTTTCAGTTAAATGACCTGCACAATGAAACAACATATATTCTCAAAATATCAACTACATTCATTAAAAGTTGAGTTCACAATACACAACCACACAAATAAAACAACTGAGCCAATTTAGGCATGAGTGCTGTCAAATAGGGATATAGATTTATCCATAAAAGTATTATTGTTGATTTACAGAAGCAGAAAAGCAGAAATATTTCAATAAAATCTTATTTAATATGCAGTACAATGCATACAAGCATACCTATCACACTTACCATACCTATTCATTTTTAATAAGCAATTTTATGTAAAGTGAAAGAAAGGGAGTAGGTAATAATACAAAAAAAAAATTAAAAAATATGAAATAATGGGAAAAAAGGGAAGTACAGCTAAATCCAGTTTACACTACTATCATTCACTTATCTCTCCAATCCTTTTTTATCTTTTTAAACCTGCTTTTGTACACTGGAATGGATGCATTCCATATATTACATTCCATACATTACCTCATACATTGCCTTTTGTCCTTTAAACATTCCATCTGTTTCTTTAAAAAAGAACCTCCTAAATGCCCTCCAATCATGCCTTGGTCAGGATTTGTGTTTCCTCTCAACCCATCTACTCTTATTTAACATTTGTTTTGTGATCAAAGTCACTTACTTTGCTTACCTGCTGGGGTAGGGCTAGAATGCACTATCACTGGCTTTCTAGCATAGTTGCAAGATTTGGGTTTGTCTCTAGTCTACAGAAAAGAAGAACTAGGGGTGACATGATAGGAGTATTCCAGTATTTGAGGGGCTGCCACAAAGAAGAGAGGGTCAAGTTATTTTCCAAAGCACCAGAAGGCAGGACAAGAAACAATGGATGGAAAATAATCAGGAAGAGAAGCAACTTCCCAACAGCAAGAATAATTAACCAGTGGAATGGGTTGATTGATTCAAGATTAATTTATTTTCTGTATCTGAACAAACTATCTCAGTGTGCTTCCTTCAAGAATCATCCTCAATTCTGTTATTAATTCACAACCCATTCAAAACCCTTTGATCTTACTTGTTCCTTTTTTTAACTACACATATCATTTTTCCCACTGATGGTAGGAGAGATGGTATGCCTCTTATCATGAAAAACCTTATCATAAAGAGAACTGGATGCCATCCAGATTTTTGATCTTCCTTTCACCTTCAGCCTGCTCAGTTCACTTGGTGAACAGCAAAGGATCCAGGGCTGGGATTCCACCAGTATAACAACCAGTTTGGTAATTGCGTGCTTTGCATGTATTCGCACCAAACACTTGCTCTACACACGCGCTCCACATTTTAAAAAGGCAAGCCCATACTTACCTTCAAGCGGAGCCTCTGTAGGGCATGGCAAACCATTCTGCAGAGCTGTGCAAATCAGCTGTGCTCTAAACAAAGCAATAAAGCACAGGAAAAAGCAGGGGCAGATGGGCAAACCCATTTCCTCATCACAGTGAACTGGTTCAGAGTGAGCTGAACATGGGAACAAGGGTGTGTTATGTAAAATTATATCTGTGAAAATATAAAGCAATGGTAACGCCTCTGTGGCTCTGAGGTTAACACTTAGGTTAACATCTGTGTTAACCTAAGATAATTTATTGGAAGATTATGTAAGATTTCTCTATTGTTTTTATAAAGGTTATATATATATTTGGCAAGTCATGCTGTCCAGTGTCATGTTAATGATGGAGATTACTGGAAATGGAAATGGTAAATAGGACAAGAAAACAGATGGTATGCTGGATACCAATTGCATAGCTGGATACATATCTGGATAGATTGTGAACCCGGAAAGGGGCAGAGACTGTATATTTGAACCTGTATATAAATCCCAGCCTTCCTGGGAACCATGTCTTCCGCCCATGAGCAGAATTCCCTTTTGCAAAAAACTTCATAATAAAGCTCTTATATATTGTTCACGTGTCTCCAGTTGTCTGAATATCTGAATGGTTGATTTTTATCACAAAGGGGTTTTCCCGATTCGTTCTGAACCGGTAGAATCCCACCTCTGAAAGGATCTTGTGATTTGGAGACTACTACTTTTTTTTTTCTTTAAGACTTGTAAAACCTGGAGGAGATTCTAATTCTGGCAGTTGTTGAACTTTCTTTAATTCTCCCTAATGATTCATAATTCCTTCTTTAAATCTTAACTTTATGTTGTAAACTAGAGAGAGTGATTTTACAGTCATGATTCATTTGTTCACTGGTTGATTAATGGCATTGCATTCTTTCTTTAATCAAAGTTTGACAAAGGCAGTTGGAGTCTTACTGTAATTAGGACTGGATTTAAATGGAGTTCTGGAATTGCATAAAAGCCCAATTCAAACATTTCCACTTGAGCAGATCATGGGGTAGTCAATTTTATATTTTACAATAGCATTGTTTGATAACCTATGAATTGATAACCTTGACAAAGAAACTAGCAAAATATAGCAAAATGAAAGCTTGGTTTCACTTAATGGAAAAATTGAGTGTTATTTGGATGATCTTTCTAGGTTACTCATGAGAAATACAGTTCAAAAGAAAAAAAGAAGGTAATACAATTCAGCTGTTACAGGTATAATGCAGTTATATTGTTAAGAGCAAACCAGAAAAAAGCAATATGCTATTGTTTTCTTGCCAAAAACCTGAATTGTTAGTTACTATTACGTATGATCAAAATGTGTACTTCAGTATAAGTGGAGAGTCAAGAGACCTTCAAGATTTTTGTTTGTTTAAATAAAATTTCTCTTTGTACATAATATATATTTGGTAGATATAGTTTGTTTATTGATTGATTGATTGATTGATTGGATTTCTGGGCTGCCCCATCTCCCTAAGGACTCAGGGCGGCGTACAATAAAAACGATACAAATATACAATTAAAAAGAAATTAAATCTAATAGAAACCCAAAATGTAGTTAAAACACTAAAAACAATCCTTAAAACTCCCCATATAGCCCACCCTCAGTCCAGGTGAGTGAGTTGGAATAACCATGTTTTTAGGCCCCGGCAGAAGAATCGGAGGTCAGGGGCCAGCTGGTTCCAAAGGGTGGGTGCTCCCACAGAGAAGGCCCTACCCCTAGGGGTCGCCAGCCGACATTGTCTGGCTGATGGAACCCCGAGGAGGCCCTGTTTGTGAGAGCACACAGGACAATGGGAAACAGTCGCTGGCAGCAGGGTCTCCCATAAATATCCTGGTCCTAAGCCATGAAGAGCTTTATAGATCAAAACCAGCACCTTGAATCTCACCCGGAGGGCAACCAGTAACCAGTGCAGCGCACTCAGGAGGGGTGCAACATGGGAGTATCGGGACACTCCCATCACAACTGGCACCACTGCATTCTGGACCAGTTGAAGCCTCCGGGTGGTTCTCAAGGGCAGCCCCATGTAGAGAGCATTGCAGTAGTCCAGATGGGAGGTGACAAGCGCATGAGTGACCGTACATAAGGTCCAGGTAGGGGCGCAACTGGTGCACAAGGCGAACCTGGACAAATGCCCCCCTGGCCACGGGTCCCACCTGCTCCTCCAAACTGAGCCATGCATCCAGGAGAATGGCCAAGTTGCGCACCCTATCTATGGGGGGCAACACCACTCGCCCCATAGTTAATGGTGGAATATCCCAGACAACTCGAGACGCCGGCACATACAGCCACTCGGTCTTGGCTGGGTTGAGCCTGAGCCTGTTTCTCCCCATCCAGACCTGCACCGCCTCCAGGCACCGGACCATCACATCGAGGGTGTCACTGGGTTGGTTAGGGGTGGAGATAAAAAGCTGGGTATCATCAGCATATTGATGATGCCTCACCCCAAAACCACAGATGATCTCACCCAGCGGCTTCATACAGATGTTGAACAGGAGGGGCGAGAGAACCGACCCCTGAGGCACCCCCAAACAAGGGGCCTAGGGGCTGATCCCTGCCCCCCATCAACACCATCTGCATATGGCCCAAGAGATAGGAGAACCACCGCAAGACGGTGCCCCCCACTCCCAACCCCTTGAGGCGTCGCAGTAGGATACCATGGTTGATGGTATCAAAAGCCGCTGAGAGATCTAATAGGACCAGGACAGAGGAATGCCCCCTGTGCCGTGCCCTCCAGAGATCATCCACCAGTGCGACCAACGCCATCTCCGGGCTGTATCCAGGCCTGAAGCCCGATTGGTGTGTGTCTAGATAGTCGGTTTCCTCCAGGAACATCGGGAGCTGCTTCGCTACCACGCTCTCAACAACCTTCGCAATAAAGCGAAGGTTGGAGATGGGACGAAAGTTGTTTAAATTAGCTGGGTCCAGGGCAGGCTTCTTGAGGAGGGGCTTCACCACCGCCTCTTTCAAGGCAGAGGGGAAGACTCCCTCACTCAAAGAAGCAGTAATTACTGCCTGGATCCAGCCTCGTGTGACCTCCCAGGCGGCATAGACCAGCCAGGAGGGACACGGGTCCAATAAACACATGGCAGCGCTTAGCCTCCCCATGATCCTGTCCACTTCATTTGGAGTCACAGGGTCAAACTCCTCCCAGATAACACCCCTAAGCCCCGCCATATCAATCCCATCAGACTCTGACCAGTCGGAGTCCAAGCCAGCCCGGATCTGAGCGATCTTATCTGTCAGATGTTGACTAAACTCCTTGGCCAGTCCCTGCAGAGGATCCTCCCCCCCTTTGGTTAAGGAGGGAGCGGGTGATCCTGAACAGGGCATCCAGGCGATTATCTGCAGATCCGATGAGAGAGAAAAAGTAGACATGCTTCGCCTCTCTCATCACAGCCAAATAGGACCTAACATAGGCCCTCAGCTGCAATCGGTCACATTCAGACTGGCTGGACCTCCAACAGCTCTCTAGGCCTCTCTTCTGATGCTTCATTTCCTGGAGCTCTGTGGAAAACCAGGGAGCCACCCAGGATCTGCTTCGGGTGAGAGGAAGGAATGACTCAATCAAGTGCCCCGGCGGCAGCCGTCTGCCAGGCATCCACCAGGGTCTCAACCGAGCCATGGGCAAAAGAGGACAGGATTAGCCCAAGTGCCACCTGGAACCTCTCTGGGTCCATTAGGCGCCTGGGACAGAACCATCTCACTGGCTCCACCTCCATTACTAGCAGCATTTATTTTTTTCTTTCTGGGTGGCAGTGAAAGTTTTCTTACACACTTAACTTAATTGTAAAAGAATTATTCCAATTGGAAATTGAATAGAGAACAATGTTTACATATGTTTAGGGTTGAGCAATAAATCATACTTGGTTAAGCTGCATACATGATGCACCTGATTTTTTTTTTAAAAAGTCTTACATGCATATTAAAGCATATGGCATAAATGACCACATTCCTCATCTTTTTTAAAAAATATGTTTTTATTTTTTAAGACAAACATATACAGACAAAACATAAAAACATAAAAACATCTTCCAGTTATATACATACAGTGTGTCAGTTGGTCACAAGTCTTTTGTGCTATCCTCTCATAGTCCTTACAGATTATATAAATTCTCACATTGTCAATCTAACATATGCTTATATTCTTCTTTTTTGAGTCAGTGTATACAGTTTTGCCTGCCCCTGCCCCTCCCCCCTCTACCCTGGTAACCCCTTACACATACTGGCATTAAAAGGGTGCAATGGTGCTCTCCCTCTGGGAAGTCGGGAAGGGGACACAGAAAGGAGGGGAGACTGTAAAACCCTTCACGTGTTCCATTGGGAAGAAGAGAAACATGCGCAGCCTGTTTAATTTTATATTTTTTTGGGACCTGACCCAAAATAATCTTTACAAAAAAGATGCCGATCAAGTGTGGCTATTTTTTTTAAAGTTTTGTTTTAAGGCGCAAGAGACAAGAGACACTTAAGTCATGATTCACAGACAAAGCTAATACTTTCTATAAAAAAAGAATTAATAAACCTTGGAAATCTTGTTTTCTGCTCTTCGGAAAGAGCTGGGCTGCTGCCTTCACAGAGGCTGGTTTACCTTCCTCTCAATGCATTTTTATATGATTATTTGGAATGACTATTGTTTTCAAAAAAAGAAACAACACACATACAATCGAGGTCCTCAGATGCACTGCAGAACTAGGGGGAGGGGGAGATTTGTGGGGAGGGGTCGGAGAGAGGGAGGTGTTCGCTCCAAAACTTTCTTTTTTGCATTTTTGTTTTAATAAAGGCTTCCGCCATCAAAACCTTTTTCTCACCATTCCAGTTTTGATATCCTGAGTTAAGCGCCAAATAAACAAATAAGCCATTCCAAATCTCAAAATTTTTTTGCTTATGCACAAGTTATGGGGGGGAGGGGGGGAGAATTATTATTTTTTTTGTTCAAAAAAAGAGGAAAAAATGCTATTGTGGTAACTGAGTCCTGCTTTAGAAGCATTTGTGGTGGACGATGGATGGTCCGGATTCATCATATTCCTGCTTGCTGATCCATGTTTGCTGGAAGGTGGACAGTGAGGCCAGAATGGTGCCTCCAATCCAGATGCAGTATTTACGCTCGGGGGGGGGGCAATGATCTTGATTTTCATTGTGTTGGGTGCCAGCATGGTGATTTCCTTCTGCATCCGGTCAGCGATGCCAGGGTACATGGTGGTGCTGCCAGAAAGGATAGTGTTGGCATAGAAATCCTTACGGATGTCAACATCACACTTCATGATGGAGTTAAAGGTGGTTTCATGGATGCTGCAAGTCTCCATGCCCAAGCAAGAGGGCTGAAGAGAGCTTCTGGGCACCTGAACCGCTTATTGCCAATGGTGATGACTTGCTTGTTAGGCAGCTCGTAGCTCTTCTCCAGAGAGGAACTGGATGTGGCAGTGGCCATCTCCTGTTCAAAGTCCAGGGCAACATAGCACAACTTCTCCTTGATGTCACGCACAATTTCTCACTCAGCCATGGTGTTGAAGCTGTAGCCTCTCTCGGTCAAGATCTTCATGATGTAGTCGGTCAAATCGCTGCCAGCCAGGTCCAGACGAAGGATGGCATGCCGGTGGTAAGGCCAGAGGCATACAGGGAGAGCAAGCCTGGATGGCGACGTACATGGCTGGGGTGTTGAAGGTCTCAAACATGATCTGGGTCATCTTGTCTCTGTTGGCGATGCAGTTCAGGGGAGCTTCTGTCAACAGCACAGGATGTTCTTCCGGGGCGACTCTGAGCTCATTGTAGAAGGTGTGATGCCAAATCTTCTCCATGTCATCCCAGTTGTTGACAATGCCATGTTCGATGGGGTACTTGAGAGTCAGGATGCCGCTCTTACTCTGCGCCTCGTCTCCAACATAGCTGTCTTTCTGGCCCATCCCGACCATCACACCCTGATGCCTGGGGAGACCCACGATGGAGTGGAAGATGGCCCTGGGTGCATTGTCTCCTGCGAACCCAGTTTTGCACATGCCGGAGCTGTTGTCGACCACGAGCACTGCAATATCATCATCCATGGTGGATCTTTTGGGTGGTGGCTGCTTCAGAAGGCACTCGGCGGTGCTTTTACGGAGACCCTTTGGGCTGGAGAGGGGGTGGGGAGGGCGCAAAAGTGATCCAACCAGTGGCCAAAAAAAGAAAAAGGTGAGAAAAGAGGACCGTGGGGGCACCTTGATGACTTATATGCTTATATATTTATCAGTTATTATATCATTCATTTGACTAAACTATTATTCCATCATTTTATATGAGATATTCTAGATTTTATTATAAATTTATATTATGCTTTCATCCAATGGTTATATATTTTGTATAATATTCTATATCAACCTATTAATCTTCTATTACAAAATTTTCTAGTCTATTTCATTACCATGTCTTTTTATCAAACAATTGATAAAACAAATCCCATATCATATAAAATTGTTTATCTTCTTGTTCTCTAATTTCAAATGTCAATTTACTCATTTATTTATTTTATTTATTTATGTATGAGATTTTTATGCCGCCCTATCTCCCAAAGGACTCAGGGCAGCTTACAAACTAAAAACAATCTGGATACAAATATACAAATATTAAAAAACGATTAAACCAAGGTCTTATAAATCTAGCAAAATTAAAATACGTTTAAAAACCCTCCCCCAACCCCATCAGTCCGGGTAGGCTAGTTGGAACAGGCAGGTTTTTAGGTTGCGGCAGAAAGAGCGGAGGTCAGGGGCCACCCGGAGCTCCAGGGGGAGCTGGTTCCATAGGGTGGGTGCACCCACCAAGAAGGCTGGGAACCGCCAGCCATCATTGACGAGTTGACGGCACCCAGAGAAGGCCCTGTCGATGGGAGCACATGGGACGCTGGGAGGTTGTTATCAGCAGCAGGGTCTCCTGCAAATATCCTGGACCAATGCCATGAAGGGCTTTATAGGTTAACACCAGCACCTTAAATCTCACCTGGAAGGCAACCGGTAACCAGTGCAGCTCGCGCAGGAGGGGTGTAACATGGAAGTATTGGGATCCTCCCATCACAGCCTGCACCGCTGCATTCTGGACCAGCTGAAGCCTCTGGGTGGTCCTCAAGGGCAGTCCCATGTAAAAAGCATTGCAGTAGTCCAAATGAGAGACAACGAGTGCATGAGTGACTGTACGCAGGGCATCTTGGTCCAGATAGGGACGCAACTGGTGCACCAGGCGAACCTGGGCAAATACTCCCCTGGCCACGGCTCCCACCTGCTCCCCTAAACTAAGCCGTGTATCCAGGAGGACACCCAAGTTGCATGCCCTATCTATGGGGGGCAACAATTGTCCTGGACAATTCGAGATGCCAGTATATACAGTCTTAGCCGGGTTGAGCCAAAGCCTGTTCCTCCCTATCCAGACCTGCACTGCCTCCAGACACCGGAACATCACATTGAGGGCAACACTGGGCTGGTTAGGGGTGGAGATAAAAAGCTAGGTATCATCAGCCTACTGATGATGCCTCACCCCAAAACCACGGATGATCTCACCCAGCGGCTTCATGTAGATGTTGAAGAGGAGGGGCAAGAGAACCGACCCCTGAGGCACCCCACACAGGAGGGGCCTCAGGGCCAATCTCTGCCTCCCTGCCAACACTATCTGCGTGCGACCTGAGAGGTAGGTGGAGAACCACCGTAAAATGGTGCCCCCCACTCCCAGCCCCTTGAGGCGCCACAGTAAGATACCATGGCGAATGGTATCAAAAGCCAGGACAGAGGAGTAACCTCTGTCCCGTGCCCTCCAGAGATCATCCACCAGCGTGACCATTGCTGTCTCCATGCTGTATCTGGCACTTGTATAACTTAATCCAATTGGTTCCAGTTGAATAAAAAAAAAAGGAAAGAAAAATGTAAAAGGAAGAGAGGGTGAAAAAGTAAAAGAATTAAAAAAAATAAAAGGAAAAAAATAAAGGGAAAGAGAAAAAATTAAAAAATAGCAGTCTATGTATTTTTCTGTTGGGATGGCATGCTTTCCTTTGGTATAAGGGAACTAAAACACAGGGGTATTTTAGAAGACATTATATTCAAGAGACATTGTTTTTAAACTGGGAGAAGACAAAAAAGCAATATTACTTTAAAATTCTGTTATGGATATCTACTATCAAAGCTTTTTCTTATCCAATAACATATAAAAAGGAACAAACAGTTAGATATGGTGAGATATTGAATGAAAAGGGTGAACTTAAATCTATGCAAGCAGTGGAAGAACAAGGTATAAAAATGAATTGGTTTTCATATTTGCAAATACAATCTAGATTTGATGAAGATATTAAATTAGAAGGTATTTATGATAAGTTGATTTAGATAAAATATTGATAGGTATTGATGAAAAGGTAATTAAAAAACTTTATGCACATTTACTAGCATTTAAATTAGAGGAGGAACAAGTTAAAGAAACGATGATTGCTTGGGGGGAAATTTTGGATATGGGATTGATTTACAGAAATGGCAAAAATTATGGTCTCAAAATTATAAAATGACAATGTCAACTGCTTATAAAGAAAATTTGTATAAGATGTTTTACAGCTGGCACTTACCCCGACAAGAATTGCGAGAATGTTTAAGAACAAATCAGATAAATGTTGGAAATGTCATCAGATACCTGGTTTGTATTACCATATGTGGTGGACTTGTTTGGATGCAAAAAGATATTGGACTAAAATCCACACATGGTTGGAAAAAATGATAAAATAACATATAGACTTTAAGCCAGAGATATTTTTATTGGGAATTATACCAGAAATATACAATAAAGAAATGAAATATTTGATTGTAAATGTTTTAATAGTGGCTAGGATTGTATTTGCTAAGAATTGGGAAAATGAAAAAATACTTATGCAGGAGGAAGTTATTAAGAAAATTATGGACTGTGCTGAAAGGTGTAGTAAGAGGGGTCCCAAGGCCTCATTGATCAAATTTTTAGATTATTTTTTAAGGGGGTTAGGGAAGGGGGTGGGTTATCGAGCCCGGATGGAGTCGGAGGGGGCCCCACTGGGATTTTTTCAGTCTGGGTCAGGAATGGGTCGTGGGGTGGGACGGGGCTCCCTGGAGGTTTGGGGGATAGGGTGGGGGGTGATACCCATGATGATAGGGAGAGGCAGCAGAGGAGGGGACAGCGGGCCATATCGGTTTTTGGGAGCGCCCCCCCGCTATCTTCGAGTGGTGGCGTGCGCCAACCCGTCAGTTCATTCTCGCATGCCTAGGGGCTTGGAGGACTCAGTCCCTGGGCTCAGATTGGTCTATTTGAATGCCAGGCCTGTGGTTAACAAAGATCCCCTTGTCTGGGATTTGATCGAGGAGGGAGTCGCGGACCTGGTTTGCATGACGGAAACCTGGTTGGGCCCAGAGGGAGGGGTCCCTCTGGTGGATTTATGCCCACCAGGTTTCCGTGTTCTGCACCAACCTCGAGTCCAGGGAAGGGGCAGGGGGGGGTGGCTGTTGTGATCAAGGAGGCCTTATGTCCGAGGGAGACCACTGTCTCGCAGATAGGTGGTTGTGAGTCTCTCCTTCTGAGATTGGGCCCTGGGGGGGTTGGTTGGGTGTGTTGTTTGCATACCTATCTCCCAGCTGCATGTCAACGGCCCTGCCTGCTCTGCTCGGTGTCCTCTCGGGGGTGGCGGTTGAGTTCCCCAGAGTTATTGTGCTGGGGGACTTTAACCTGCCTTCTCTGGGAGGGGCATCGGGGGTAGCGCAGGAGTTCATGGCCTCCATGGCGACCATGGACCTGACTCAGGTAATACAGGGGCTGACTCACAAGGGGGGACACATGCTTGACCTTGTTTTTGTCTTGAGACAGTGGGAAAATGATCTGGGGGGGAATCTCCAACTATACAACCCCTGCCATGGACGGATCATTTTCTCCTTTGACTGGCCTTCCAATATGCCACCCCTTGTCGCTGGGAGGCGGAACCAGTGAGATGGTTCCACCCCAGGCGCCTAATGGACCCAGAAGGGTTCCAGATGGTGCTTGGGACAATTCCAGCCTCCTTAGCCGACAGCCCGGTTGATGCCCTGGTGGATGCCTGGCAAGTAGCTGCTGCCTGGGCATTAGACCGAGTTGTCCCATTGCGGCCTCTGACCTGCTGCAGATCCCGATTAGCTCCCTGGTTTTCTGTGGAGCTTCGGGAGATGAAGCGGCAGAAGAGAGGCCTAGAGAGCTGTTGGAGATCCAGCAGGTCCGAATCTGACCAAGCGCAGTTAAGAACTTATTTTAGGAAAAAGAGGGGGAAAATATAGTCTAGTTCCTGGATCAAAAGGCTAAAGTCCAAACACAAAAATCCAGCTGGAGGGGAAGTAAAAAAAAAAAAGAATAACGAACAGTTCTGACAAAAAGCAAACCACTACCACTAAATGTCCACAGCTCTTTGGTAGATCAAATCAAACTTTTCAGTTCTATTTTCAAGGTCACTTCAATCTTCTTTCTTTCAACTTCAACTCCAGACTCCAGCTATCAATAGTTTCACAGAAGAGCACTTGTACAAACAATCTGCCATGCTCATCCCACTATCTTTTCAGTAAGAAGCTCAGAGTCCTTGAATATAACACCAATGTATAAACAAGTAGGAAAGAAAAGAAAACAATGTATCCAAGCCTCTAGATGACAGTGTTACTTATTTCCCTTCATTTTCACTTCCCCTCATATATCCAAAACCAGGAACAGATAAAAAAGTAAAGTCTTTAGAAAAAAAGGAAGAAAGTAAACCTGAAATAAAAAGAAGAGTCTTGATCAAAACGGACTTTCAAAGAAATTATTTAAAAAATAAGAAATTAAAAAAACACCAGTCCAGTTTAAAATTGAGAAGCTTTTGCCAAATTCCAGGTTCCAATAAAAAGGGGAAAAAAACCCTTCACTTTAAACTTAACTTAATCTCGCTGCTTGACCTCTTTTACCTTCACTTTTAATTTCACTTTAAGTCTTTTAGGCTGTTCTCTCCAAAAAATAATAAGTTAAAATTCATCTCACCAAACTGACACACTTTCTTTCCGATCTCTTCCATTCCAGAGCTGTCCCAGCTTCAGCAGCTTAAATGGCTGCCTCTCTGCCACCAGCAAAAAGGGCTTCTCCTGGATCTACCAGGGACTTTGTGGTGTCCCTGGGATCAACAGGACGTGCCCTTCTCAATCACCGTCTCTCTGGGACAGTTTAGGTCTGGTGGGGCCGTCCAACAGCGAGATATCGATGGCAGTCTTGGAGCATCAAGATCGTGCGTCGTATGGCCGCAATGCCAGCTCCGCCCTCTCCACATTTCTCATCTTGAAAATGTATTTAAAGCAGACAATATGAAAAGGAAACTATGTACTTTTGGCATAACTATTAGAAGATGAAAATCTTTTTCACTTTTGTGAGGTATAGTTGGGTACAGTAGTGGCAAAAGGAACTGTTCTGTTTGTCTTGTTATCCCACTTAGAAAAAAAGACTAACATTGAGTTTGTTGGTGAAAAAAGCATTCCAAACACAGCTAGAGCAGCAAGTATCTCCTCCTCTTTCTCCCTCTCTTTCTCCTCTTGTTCCAGTCATTCTGGATTATGCAAAACTGCTAAGCAAATTCCCATCCCTATTTATGTCATCCTCATTTTATTTCTCCATATGTTGTTGATTGCCCACTTGGTATATCATCTCCTGAGATGAAGATGGGAGAAACACCATTTCTATGTGAAAACTCCTAAAATTGGCCTTAGCTACTTTAATGGCAGGGGACGCGGTGGCTCAGTGGCTAAGACGCTGAGCTTGTCAATCAGAAAGGTCGGCAGTTCGGTGGTTCAAATCCCTAGCACCGTGTAATGGATTGAGTCCTGTTACTTGTCCCAGCTTCTGCCAACCTAGCAGTTCAAAAGCATATAAAAATGCAAATAGAAAAGTAAGAATCACTTTGGTGGGAAGGTAACAGCTTTCTGTGCACCTTCAGCATTTAGTCATGCCGGCCACATGACCACGGAGACATCTTTGGACAGCTCTTTGGCTTTGTAAGGGAGATGAACACCACCCCCTAGAGGTGGAAATGATTAGTGGGTATGTGTGAGAGGAACCTTTACCTTTACCTTAATGGCATTGGGCAGCAAGATAGAGGTTTTGTCATGAGAAGATATTTTGGCAAATAGTCAGTGGGGTGTCTGTACATCAAAGGGAGAAAACTGTGTGTATTAGCTGCAAGCAGCAGTAATATGTCAGGGAGTATCATTTATTGCTTTTCTAGAAAATGGTGTTTGTTTTTTTAGCATGGAGAGCACTCTAGAAAAGGGTGTTTTGTTTTGCCTTTTTTAAGCATGGACAGCACTTGCCTAATGTGTATAAAGTGCCAAGAGTCAGATACAACAGAATGAATGGTTTCATTAAAATGAAAGGATATATATTGTATACCTTTAATAAGATTTAAATTGCAGGTGAAAAGAAAGTATAATGAGTTTAAGATAGATTGCAACAGAGATTCATATTTAAGGATATCTTTACTTTAAATTGAAAGGTTTTTTCTTTTTAAAATAAAATTTTCCTTCTCCCAATTGCTACCATTTGCTATAAAAACTGCGGGCATTACAGAGGTGTCCTTGGTAAAGAAATGGAATAAGAGTTAGAATGAGGATTAATTTGAATAAAGATTGGAATCATTAAATAATAAATAGACCAGATCTATCAACTGTTTTTTTTAAAGTTTCCATTCTTTTCTCCTAATACTTCTGCCTTCCCATTTCAATGGAATATTTCCAGACAGTACAGTAATCCAGGCACCAAATGTGTTCATTTGTCATTGTTTACTTTGTTGTTCTATTATTTTTGGTTCTGTTTACACACATTTTTATTTTTCTTCCTTTTTATTATTGTAGGCTGCCTAGAGTAGCCCCATAGTGAGATAGGTGGCAAATAAATAACTCCACTTGCTTCAAATTATTCTTCCACAAAAAGAGAAGAAACATAAAACTATAAGAAGAATCTTGGTAGATCTAATTAAAGTCATTCCCTCTTGCCAATATGCTACCTTCACATATGGTGGTTCATATTGTCATTCCAGTTTATACCCATTTGTCTATTAATTCATCTAATTGTATTTTAAAACCATCTAAGCTAATGGGAATTACCCCATCTGATGCTTGTGATTTCTATCATCCTTTCAATAAAAAAGAATATATATTTATCCTTCTTGCATCAGCTGCCAATTAATCCCACACATGGAAGCTTCAAAGATGATAAATAACAAATTGATGATACATAACAAGTTTATATAAAGGACATTGAATGTTATCAGCTGTTGGATTTCCAGTTTCTTTCCAATAACCTTAGTGATAAAGATGGCATTTCTCATCTTTCCCACGGCATGTTGAATTAGCATTTATTTGAGCTGTCCATCATAAAGAGATAAATCATAAGGGAAAATCTCCAGTCTTTCTCTCTCTTGATAAATCCACATAAAATTATTTGGTTCTACTGGGCAGTCTTGCAGGATCTATTTTATCTGGAACCCCAAACTGAAAATAAAAAGCAAAACAATTATGGCCATTTTCCACATCTTATTTTCCATAGCCTGCACACCAAGCCAAAGGCTACACTGATATTTTTCTGTACTTCTAGCGATAAATATTTCCCACTTTCAGTTCCTTAAATATTTATTTTCTTATGAAAGAGGCTCTGGTTTTTTAAACCTTATTTTTAACTTGCCTGCTGTTTATCTACTCCAGCCTGCCACAGCAGTAGTGATGGAAATGATTATATTTAGGAATAATGGTGAAAATATGGACCTCTTATTGTTAAGGAATCAGAGTTCTGAAGAAAACCCCTAGAAATGACTCTCTCTCTCTCTCTCTCTCTATCTATCTATCTATCTATCTCTATCTCTCAATCTATATTTAATGTAACCAAAACAATTTAGGATAACAGCAGATTAATCAAAGTTCACCTCAAATCAGCAGAACTTTATTTTTTCTAAAACAAAAAATATTGTTATATTTTCCAGAAACAAAAAGGAAAGGTAAAGACAAGCAAAATAAAAATTAAAGACTAAAGAAACTAAAAAAAAGTAACAATAGGCCAAAATGACTGGAGTTTTTTATCAACACATTAAATCTTGTTCATAAGGAATCATATTCTCACATTTCTTTTCCCAATAAAGAGAGCAAACTTATGGACTGAAAATGAACATATATCTTCAGTCCAGGATTTATCTTTCTTTCTTTGAAATTTTATTTGATATAAAATTATCTTTTCAGCTATATTCCACATTTTGACCTAATGTCATCAAGATATTAATAATTACTGGATTCACTGTAGTATCTTTGGTACTTTAGACTATCCTTTGGTCAAAAGTTAGGGTTGCATTGAATACCATTGTAAAGCCAGCTCATTCTCTCAAAGTTTCAGAAATCTACTAAGTACTGATTCCTTAGAAACAACAAGATTCTTGTATATTCTCACTTCCTTTAAGTCAAAGCTTCCCAAACTTTTCATTTCCCAAACCCGCTTATCCAAAAGTCCCTTTTACCCAATGTAGGTAAAACACTTTAAGTCAATTTACACATCGCTGTTGTGAGTGAATAATGGTTTGGTGTATAGATACCCAAAGGGAAAAAAAAACACTTTTACCCAATTTTGGGTAACTTATTCAGGTTTATGAAGCAGTGATTTAAGTTTAATACAGGGATTTTCAGAGCTAGGCACAATTGATGCTTCTATATAGCAAGCATGCCAACCTCCTTGTATCTAGTGTACATGCTCTGGGGCAAATTGAAAAAATCTAACATGTCCTTCTTTACTATAATTTCTATGTGGATCTTGAAAACAACATTATACTTCCCCTTTTAGTGCAAGTGCCAAGGAGACAAGATAATTTTGTATTCATTACTTCCTTTCAGACTGAAATGGTGCCTTGCCCACATAGTAGCTAAATTAATCACTACTGCAGTTAAAACTAGGCAACAGATAACTTTATGTTCAATCTCCTTCTCTTACAGGGCCCTAAGTTATTATTATAATAAACAGCTAAGTAGACATTAAGTATCATTAATAGAACTGTAGTTTATACTTTTGCATTTTATAGCTAGATTTTTTTAATCTGAATGTCTTAATATATGAGTATTTTAATATTCTACCCAGATGTTTTACAGCAATTTACCTTTGTACTTATTTAACAGCAAAACATTTCTTGCAATTCTTACTGCTTACTTTAAACAGGTTTGGTTACTCCAATTTCCACCTGCTACTTTTTAAAAAAATTTCTCCTTTTCCTCCTCTTTTTAATGTAAATTGCTAATCTACCTCTATCCATCTCCCTTTCCCGGCTATAATATTGTTTCTACATCTTTGTATCTACATCTTACCATTGACCATAATAAAGAATTTGACTGATTGATTAATATAGTATGTTTAGATTTTGTCTTCTCATAAACATATTAACCAGAAAGTGAATGGTAGGCCAAATTGGAACACTAGTGAGCAAGTTAATCATCTGTGTTATCTCCCCATCCCATATCACATCTTTAACATAAAACAGAAGGTGGATTTCTATTTCTCAACTATCACCTGAAGAATCCAATAAACGAAGAAAAAGAAGTTTTGATCAAGTAATCTCACCTTAATCCAAATCAATAGGATCTACTTTTTTTCTAATTTGAAATACACTTTCAGGTGTTTTTTGGTCATTATATTTTCTATAGTGTTGCCACTTGCAATGAAATAATTGCAATACAAATTAAATTAACAACTAAATAATCTGATATCTTAATTGATAATTAAATAAGAATTCAAAACCCTTGCAAATGTACAGTTGGTAACATATGCTGAAATCAATCAATGTTCCTTAGAATGGTACATTATTAACTATGGGAATAATACAGAATGACTTGTACATTGGCAGCCCAGGGTATACGAGAAGAAATGCTGATTATTTTGTTTAGGCATAATCTTAAAATATATACCAGTAAAATAGCAGAACATTCTAATTTCTGGTTATAAAGATGAATAGATTTGTACCTTAAATCAAAGAGAGAAGTGTTTGAATATATTCAGCTGAAATAATTATTGGACTTTTCAAAAAGTTCATCCATTAGGCATAGTGCTTTAATTGTCTCTAAAAGTTGCTGAAGAGGTATTAAAGTGTTGTACTAGAAAATCAAGTTATATGCACTTTTTATGCCTCAGCTGTTCTCTTTCAATGTTTTTTTAAGAAAAAAAATTGAAGTGATTTATTTTCTTGAGAGTTTAACATTTCAAGTAGTACTGGAAATCTCTGTGCAAAACTGATTTTTACTTCCTTTTCTTGGTGAAGATCTGCAATATGATCATTTGAATTCATGCATTTGAATTCAGTAAGGTAGTATATTTAAAGCCTTACAGATTTTGGATTTTAATTTGCTCCTTCAGTGAAATAAATGGAAAGTAATGTGCTGAACAGAGGAAATAAAACAAAACAAAACAAGAGCTATTATTGGGGTTGACATACTTCAACACTGTATCAAAATATGATCTCTTGAATACCAGATTTTATTAAGTCACCAAATATTGCTTTCATCTTATTATTTGTCTTATTAGAATAATTGGTTTTCCATTTCCCCCCTGAAAAATTGAAATCTGAGAAACTCTGAAAGCATTAGGTGAATTAGCTAGTTTTGGTTAGCAGTAAATAAATTGCAGTGGTGCAGATTTTTCAGATTTTTCAGATTTTTGCTTCTTCTAGCAAAAAGAAGCCATTTCTCCAATACCAAGCTGTATGGGTCAGTGTATCCCTGAATGGGAAGTTAGTGGTCCTACCTATCTAGATCATCTGAGAGCAGAAGCAACAGGATGTAATAACCATGAACGCTGGACATTGACTACTAAAGGGGGCAGGTGGTGAAGGGCCAGGTAACTTCATTGGCTTGCCCCTCTTGGGATGTAAACAGAAAAAACAGTGGCTAGTCAGTTCTAGAGAGAGACATTTATTTATTTTATAGATTGATTGTTTTGATTTGATTTTGATGTTATCTGACCCAGACTCACAAAATAAAGAACAAGGTAAAAAGGCAAGTAAATGGGAATACAGTAACAGGCACCTGCCTCCCTCAAAAAAATTGGATGGAGGAAGAGTGGCTAGACAAGCTCTGCTTTCAGTCAGATATCAGAAACATGTTTGCTAAACAGGTTACCACAGGTAAGTCATAAATAGAGAAGGTTTTCTTACATACATGCCAAGGGAACTATAGTTCGGGTAGCATCATTGTAGTGAATCTTCGTTGCTTTGCATTACAGATACATCATGCCAACCCTAATCTTCACTGACTCAGTTTCCAGTTACAATTCAAAGTACAGTCATTAATCTATAATTAATATCACTGTCACAATTTCAGGTTCCAACCAGAATGTTCCTGTCCATAATTAGATTATCATCACAGATGTAGCTCCAGGTGCCTTTCATACTGAGTCTTAGTGTATTTGTGTGTGTGTGTGTGGGGGGGTGTTTAGTAGTAGTCCCCAACTTTAAAATGTTCTTCCCAGAGAGAGATATTTCATGCTGATTTTGTTGTCTTTTCTTCTTGCAAGCAAAGACAGTGTTATTCCCTCAGGCACTTTCATCAATTAGCATGTTTGTCTTAAGAAAATTTCCTGTTTATTAACATTTAAAACACTTTAATTACTGTTTTTGGTGTTTTATCTTCTTATGTTGTGTTCTGTTGCATCTTTTAACTATTTAGAATTTTCAAGGGCAAATTGAAACTTTTGTAAGCTGTCTTGAAAAAAAATTCAGTGTTTGAAAGCTGACAAACAAATTTTAAAAACGAAATAAGCAAATAAAGTGGAGTAGCTCTCCTGTAAAAGAGAAGCTTTTTTATTTATTTTGCCCTAGACACTGAATATGAAATATGAATACTAAATGGTAACCCAACATCCAGTATTCTTTTGTGCCATATACTAAACTAGGAAATGATACCCAAGCCATGCCCTAAATTTAAACATAAATTTTGCAACTAAATTCTCTGGGGGAAAAAGAGAAGTAGAAGTCTCTTCTTTCTGCTAGAAAGAAACTTCTCATTTCTGACAAGCAACACTATCTGTTTATGTATATGAACAAACACAGCCAGAAACTAGGAGCATGTGGTATATGGGTCATAGGCAATCCTTACATTCTTCTGTAAATGCCCAAGCTGCCACTATCATATCTAAATTCTCTAGTGTCATCAATGATTCCCCATCCCACCTCAGCTATGATAACTATCCATGCATTCTTATTGTATATTTTCTATTTAATTGGTCTCTCAGCTCATGCATAATGACAGACAGGAAGTATGTTACTACTATAATGAAACAGATTGGATATTCCAATCATAGATATCTTAACATGTCATTGGCTTTCTCAGCTATTTTTTCCCTGAAAGTAAAACACTACTCTAGTTGCATTATCCATTCTACATTGGTGATGTTAGTGGAAGGTACTGAATTTAAAATCATTTTTAAATGAAGGATAGCCAGCCCTACATTTTTTTTCCAGAAAAGTCATCAAAGTGTGCTAAAACATGGAGGAGTGATTTCCTCTGCATTAGGGACTAAGTTTTTTATAAATTTCTCACATCCCATGAAACAAACTTTGTAAATAACATGGATATATTGAGAATATCAACTTCATATTAAATTGTCTTTATTTTGTTGACAAATATATTACTAGTATTCTGGCACCATCACACTGCACCATATCATAACATCTGTAATTTTAAGGGCAGTTGTAAGTCAATTTATGAAATTCCAAAAGTTCATTATTTGAACCTTTTCATTATTTAAAAAAACCCTGGAACTTCATGAAATTACTAAATTTCATGAGATTTTAGCCAGAAATGCTAAAATTACATTCAAGTGAAATCTTTAGAATGTGTTCATTGTAAGATTGTAAGATTTTAGATCACGTGAGATTTGAGAAAGACAGACACACAAAGAAATTATAGGTGAGGGGTTGTTGTGGTTCACCAACAGCAAGTGCGGATGGCTGAGGTCTCGGAGAGCAAGGACTCAGGCAAGGGCTCTGCGTGTGATGCAGAGATGGGGCCAGGACCATCAGGGAGTGAAATGCTGCCTTCAGAGATTGTGGAGGCTGGCAGCAGTGATGACAGTGATGGCAGAGGTCCCTGAGCAGCCAGTGCCCAGTGTGCATGCGTGCAGGGCTGCTCGAAGTAAAGAGCAGCTGCAGCAGCATGGATGACTCAGAAGTAAGGCTGCAAGGAATGGCCCCTCCCTTAAGAGATAAAAGCCAGCTGAGAAACCAGAGTTTTTTTGGAGGAAGCGAAGAAGTTTTTGCACTCAAGCCTTGAGGACGTTCGGAGTATCTTGGTTGGTGTTTGGAGACTCTTTGTGCTTTAAATATTTCTTAGTAATTTTATCTAGTATTCTTTGCACAACCTTGGCAAGGCTCGTTCTTATCAGAAACAATTAGTCTGAAACAACCCTTGTTCGCTGCTTTCATAGACCTTACAGCAGCATTTGATATGGTAAATAGAGATGTACTATGGAGTAAACTGACATCTCTTAAAATAGAACCCAGACTCTTGGCTTTGATTAAAGCCCTTTATACAAATTCCTGTTTGGGGGTGCAGTATGGAGTTAATGGGGCTCTGACTAACAGGATTCACACAAATAAAGAGATAAGGCAAGGGTGTATGCTGGCTCCAGTATTATTTAATTTATACATCAGTGACCTGCCAGGGCTAATGAAGGATGCCATGGTACACATGCCGATGATCCTAAATACTTACTGTAATAGCGTGCTTTATGCTGATGATATGATTTTATTATCATACTCACAAGTAGGATTACGTAGGATATTAAGAAGATTTAGCTCTTATTGCCAGGATAACTCCCTAATTATTAGTAAATATAAATCAAAGATAACAGTGTTTGGAAGAAACCATCAAAGACATAAGTGGCAGTTAGATGGTGAATTGAACAGGTTAACACCTTTGTATATTTGGGCGTAACTTTTTCCAAGACTGGATCCTGGGCCTGCCATCATCAATGGAGCACATTTAGAGCAAAAGCCCATTTGAATTTATTGCTCAAACTAAAAAATCATAGTTACCCAGGGTCCCTAGCCCCACTAATCATGGTTTATAAGGCCACAATGCTCTTGTATAGAGCAGAAATTTGGGGTCTTCATTCAACCACAGTTCTAGAATAAACACAGTCCCAACATTTGAGATGTATTTTGGGTGTAGATCCAAGAACATCTGCTGCAGCAGTTAGAGTGGAATTGGGAATTCATACAATTCAGGCATTATCTAAAATTAGAGCTTATAACTACTGGTGCAAAGTTAATGAAATGGAGACAGATAGACTACCCAAATTATGCCTACTAGAGCAAATAAAATTACAATCACAAAGCTTCTGGATCACCAAACTAACAAATTTTGTAAGAAGCTGTGGCCTTCCTGTCACTTGTGTAACAGGAGAACAATAAAAAAAAAGAGTTGCCCAAAGAATTAAGGATATAGAAGCACGAACTGATATAGCTATCCTTAGTAAGGTTGAAATGGCTGAGTAAATACAAACGTACTTTTCAAGTAGACAGTTACTTGAAGTTACAACTCCCAAAACAGCTTAGGGAGATATTTACAAGAGCGAGATTCGAACAGCTTGACACAATGGTCAGATACGGGAGATTTCATGCTATACCGTACAATGAGCGTCTCTGTATTTGCGGAGCGGCAGAGGTAGAGGACCTGGCTCACATCCTATTTGACTGTTGTATACATAAGAGGGTGAGAGACAGGTATCTTGGTCTATATACCAGACGAATGACCCATTGGGATCCCCATACCAAAATAACTTTCCTTATATCTGTCCAGAATTTGAAAATAACATCTAACATAGCACAGTACTTAAACAAAATGATCCGGTTGAGATCCGCATATGTGGGACTGATTGGGGTAGACTGCAAGGGTGACTCCAAAATATAATGCTATCATATTTTATCTATATCTTAAATTATTGTACATTATTACAACTTCATTTTAGACTGTATTTTATTATTGCTTCATCAGAATCGTATTTTATTTTGATTCCATTTTAAATTGTATTTTATCTAAATCCATTTTGAATTGTTTTTATCAAATTTTAGCAACGGTTTGTTGCTGGAACTTTGCACTTTGATATGGCCCAAGGGCTAATCAATAAAGACTTATTGTTATTAATTAGTCTGAAACAGCCTTTTAACTGTGAAGGAATGGAATTAGTAAAGAATCATTAAAAGATTTTGCTGTTACCTCTGTTTTATGTTTGTTTCCTTGGAACAAGTTTTGGGTCAAAACAGGGTCATCAAACAAAATATCTTGCATTTGATAAGTTTGCGATCATTACATTATAAATTTCTTTTCTGCTTGTTCATTTTATTGCCTGTTGGTGGTGAGAGAACTGCATGGTATAATTTAGGAGACAAAGACAAATTACCCTAGTTAGACTGAGGACAAAGGAGAGGATTATTAAGCAGAGGTTTGCCATTAGCAATAACTATGGTAATATTCCAACCTGTGCAATTCTCAGTGATATTTTCAACAGGAACACCATGAGCAGAGGACTATGTTACTCTCAGACTTTTTGTCCCACTTATTGGAGACAATTAGGTCTGTATTATGTACAGTATGGCACTTCTATATAACTATCAAATAATTGATTCAAAATTTCTCTGTGAATCTATAAGCAGTTATAATCATTTTTAAAGATAAATGTAGTAGAGTACATGAATGTATGCTGTTCAAATTCTATCGAATATATATTGCTAGTCCATGTATTATGTGTCATATGCTAAATAAATCTATTGAATATTTTTCTTATATACATCTTATAAGATATATGAAAATTAAAGTGAAAATTATATATATAATTATCCTATTGTCTTCATTTATTTGTACCTATTTCCTATATTCATACTCATGTTTATTCTTATACCTATTATCTTGTAAGCGATTGACAAATCAAATAAATAAATAAAAAATAAAAAATAAATAGAGCAGGAGCAGGAGGTCACTGAATCAGTCACCATGTATAAATTTCATTATCAGCTTTATTATGGTGTTTAATATAATAAAACGATGCTGACCTTCATTTCGTCTATAAATGCCTGCCCATTGGATGCATATTATTATTATTATTTTTATTTATTTAGACTTGTATGCCGCCCTACTCCCGAAGGACTCAGGGCGGCAAACATACAAAAGATATACAACAATACAAATAAAAAACAAGTCCAAATTACCAAAAGTTAAAACAATAAAATCACTAAAACAAACAAATTAAAACTATATAACATCTTTCTATTTGCAAACATATCATAGTGGTTATCTCATGTGGCTACTACTGTTGTCTCCAAATGCATGACTAGAATCAATGAGATCTGAGGACACAGTATGTGTGAATTATTCACTGTTGCATTTTTTCCTATGTTTACTTAATTCTAGGCCACATTACTGAATATTATTCAATTATTTGGCATTCCTGAAAGTCAAAATATCTCCCTAGGGTTCCTTAATATTTTAAATATATTTCTATGATATAACTTAACGTTACTTTCATATCTCTCTAATAGTTTCTCTCATGGCCTTTACGGAGAAATAAAGGAGCTGATATCCAAATATAATTTGGGAACAGAAAAGCAACATGATGGTAACTGTACCCAGTGTTACTTGGAACTTTACTTAAACAACTGTTTAAATTATTTGCTTCCCTATTATACCACACCCTCAATTTGTTTCAATGTTTGGCATAACCTTAATACTATGGTTTAGCCAGCAGTCCAAAAATGCTGATGGTGGGGAACACTTCACTTCCACAATAATAATTAATAGTTTCTCCTTTGAAGAAAAGCAATATGCTTCAGTAATCTGCTATGGAAAATGATTCTAGTAGCAATACAGAATAAAAATAAAATCAAAATGATCCAAGGATGACCTTACCAAATGAAGATTGAACGAACAACCTCTTCAACTCTCCCTATTTGCTTTGCTAATTGCTGCATCTTGGTGAAATAGTGACAGATGTACAGTAACAAAACGATATTAGCCAAAGGTAATACCATTAGCTCCATGAACCTTTTTAAGCCTTTCCTGTGTTGTTCCAGAGTATTTTTATGCTTTTCAACAACTCTTCCTTGAAAATTCTTTTGTTAATCAATAGGTGTCTTGAAAACCTTGCTGAATGTGTTACCCTCTTAACTCCTTGTCTTTTTCTCATTAAACTGGATAATGTGCTAATTATTATTAATTGCTTCTTAAATCTTACATTCCAGCCTCATGCCACATGCTAAATAAAATAAATACAACCAGTCCCATATATTATTTCTTTTGAATTCATCATATAAATTGTTAACTGCTTGTTATTTGATTGCTGCATATACTATTTACCACAAATATTATTTAATGAATTGTAATTAATTAAATAATATTTGTGGTATAATATAGTTCTGGACTATATCTTGTAATTTCACAACATGATTGTAACAGTGTGAAACTCCAGTTCATAATGTTCTCTTCACTTCAGTTTTGGGCCCAGAAGTAATATGAGTTCTATATGTAGACAAATATTCTGGTTATTAAAGTTAGTTTGTTACTCACATTAATGATACTGCCTTAGTCTGGGTGAAGAAATTATCTCAAGAGATGTGGTATTCAACCATTCAAAATTTTTACTACTGGTTCTGTGGGTGTGGCATGGTGCATGTGATGTGGAGTGGTGGGCATGGCAGTGGAAGGATACTATAAAATCTCCATTCCCACCCCACTCCAGGGGAAGGTTACTGCAAAATCCCATTCCCTCCCCACTCCACTAACCTGCTTTCCAGCTCCGTTCTCCTGTGCAGGGCAACAAAAGAAGACCCAGATGATCAGCTGGGACTGGGGAGGCAGAGAATAGATGGGGGTGGGGCCAGTCAGAGGTGGTATTGCCACTCAGAACTGGTAAGAACCTGCTGAATACCACCTCTGTATTCATCCCCCAGAGTTTACTAGCCAGTATAGCCATTTCTGAGAATGCAGAGAGTTGGCGTCTATACATCAAAATGGTGCCCAGGTTGAAGAATGCTTCACTAGATATTCAGGAATTTATTGAATAAAATGTGTACTTTCTAAAAAGAAAGATGTTGCTGAATATTATCTGCTTGTATACTGTATTTCAAAATTAGCACCATTGAGAGAATAGAATATGAGGAAGGTCAATTTTAATCATAATGTTGAAGTTCATTGATAATTGTTTCATAACCTGTGACATCAGATGGATTTTGGTAAAATTAGAGGATCTCATCCAGTATCACTTCGTTTTCATCTTTACTTCAACACATTAAGGCTGCGTAATATGTCAAAAGAACTTTAAAACTTATCTCGGTAATTAATTTACTACCAAATGCCATTGGTCGCAGATCTGTACTATGTAGACAGCCTTGTGTCCCAATAAGCAGCCCACCTGTTACAGTTCACACCAGTTGGATCAAACACAAAAATAGTTTATTGTAATAATTTAAGCAAATTCTTCTATATTCAATCAAATAATATATCAGGGGTCATCAAACTTGACAACTTTAACTCCCAGAATTTCTCCTCCAGTCATGTTAGCTCAGGAATTCTGGGAGTTAAAGTCCACAAATCTTAAACTTGCCAAGTTTGAAGACCCTTCTAATAGATACATGGTGGTTTTTTTATATTGTATAATAGAGCAATAAGCAAAGATTCACCTGAAGCTAAGTCTGAATCATTCATTTTAATCTAAGCACCTGAATTATAAATATATATTTTTAAAAATATTCATCTTTATGCTAATTTCTTTTCTTTTTTTTAAATCATCCAAGTACGTGCTAGTTGTGCAATCAATTGTTGGGACTTTATGAACATGTCCATACTGAATTTTTGGGTGATGGCAGTAATACTACAGAAGCTATTTGTTCTAATTTTCACAATTCTTTTTTTAAATCTTCCTAGTCTGTAGTTCTGGTATTTGTTGAATTATTCAAGTATAATTTTGTTCAGGAACAGCCAAAATTGTTTCAGAAATTCTAATTCTGATGTATACATATGTACTATGAACATAGATTAGTCAGTTTTTTAAAGATCACAGTGAACCTGATAAAATATGAACATGACTGAGATTTACATATTATGCTTGGTTAAAACAGGTTTGATTGAGTAACCAACAGTTCATAAGAACTGCTAAACTATAAACCATAAAGCACAAACTCTAATAGCTGAGGAGTTCACACATCCTATAAAATGAAATAAATTAGATTAGCATAGCATAGCATAGCATAGCATAGAATACTTTATTGGGCAAGTGTGATTGGACACACAAGGAATTTGTCTTGGTACATATGCTCATAAAAGAAAAGATAATTCATCAAGAGTCAAGAATCATAAGGTACAACACATAATAATAGTCATAGGGTACAATAAGCAATCAAATCATACTAGGAAATAGTCAATAAAAATAGTTATGATACAAGCAACAAGGTTACAGTCATACAGTCGTAAGTGGGAGGAGATGGGCGAAAGGAAGGATGGGACGATTAATAGTAATAGTCATACAGACTTAGTAAATAGTTTGACATTGTTGAGGGAATTATTTGTTTAGCAGAGTAATGGTGTTTGGGAAAAACTGTTCTTGTGTCTAGTTGTTCTGTTGTGCAGTACTCTATATGTCATTTTGAGGGTAGGAGTTGAAACAGTTTATGTCTAGAATGTGAGGGGTCTGTAAATATTTTCACAGCGCTTTTTTTGACTCATGCAGTAAACAGGTCCTCAATGGAGGGCAAGTTGGTAGTAATTGTTTTTTCTGCAGTCTTAATTACTCTCTGAAGTCTGTGTCTGTCTTGTTGGGTTGCAGAACCAAACCAGACAGTTATAGAGGTGCAGATGACAAACTCATTGCGAATCTCACACTGGTTTCCTTGGGATACACTTAACTAAGTAAAAATCCTGGAACCTCTTTGTTTTCTCACATATTTAATTATTAAGAAAACAAAAACAAGAAATGCTGTATATTATTATCTATAGACTCCAGCATCGTTTTACAAAGGCCCACCAGTAATAGCATCCATGTAAGAAAAGAAAGAACATTGTTTGTATTCAAAATATTGCATAATTCCTCAACACTGGTCATGTTTCCTAAGGATGAAGAAATTATAGTTCAGTAACACCTGGAATGTCTCATGGTGCCTAATCCTGCTTCAAAAAACAGCTAATTATATAATTTGGCTAACACTAACCCCTTGAATCCATGTCTAACATGTTTTATCATTTCTGTATGTTCTGTTCTATTTTGTCTCAGAGGATCTCAGCCAATAAATTATTGTTACAGTCTCCCCCCCCTTTTCTCTCTCTGTCTCTTTCTCTGTCTCTCTGTGTCTGTCTCTCTCCCTCCCTCCCACCTTCCATGTCTACTACATGCTAGATTTGATATTGGTGAAAAGAAGGGAGTTGACACATAGTTCAAAGCCAAATAGCCAGATGATTACTCCCATTCTTTATATTCCAACATAAACCTTTCCTGAAGAGTACAAACTACAGGATGAAAATGGCCAAGTAAATAGCTCAAGTTTACATACTATTCTGTCTCAGTCACAGGCTAATTGTGAAGTTGCTGAAGCAAGATGCATTTTGTTCAGCTGCTGCAATAATTCTGAGGCACTTAGCAATTATTGTAGAGTTCCTCATGATTATCATGTTTCCCCAGAAGACCAGAAGGTAGTGGAACTTCTGAAGGTGCATGAGAATAAAAATAGACAATACTGCAAATGACCTTGGTGAGCCTTTCCTTTGTATTCCACTTTTTTTTGCAGGGATCACTGCTATTTTCAATCTGATTGAAAGTATGCTATGTGCCAATTATTATTATTCTTTAGATCCAGAATATCTCTTGAACTTAATGCAAGACTGTTAGGGATAAAGTCATTGAGAATTATATTTTCTTTCTGTATGCACAGTATTGACAATGATTAAACCATCCTTCAGTTCAATGCAATCACAGTGTTACAACTTAATGACACTTTAGCAATCAGCTGAATCCTCCCATTTACAAAATGTCAGCATTTTAATGTTATTGCCTTTGTTGCCTTAGCCTGTGCAATTGTGGCACAGGAATGCAGAAAGAAAAACATTTTGAAAATGTTATCTATTTGTCTGCAGCCAACATGTTATGAGATTTTACTGACTTGCATTTGACTTCTGTGCTGTTAGATTCAGTATTAACTCTCAAATGACTTTCTACAAGCAAACGGATTTTTGTCAGCTTAGTATACATGTAATATCTTCTGCAATATGATTTTGCAGAAGAACAGAAATAAATGTAAAAAGGAAAGACTAATCTGCTAACAAAAAGAAGTGAAACAATGCATCTTTTGAGATTTTCTTACTGTTTTTAATTTGTTGGTGGCTTTTAGAGCTAGAAACTGCTTGTATTTGTGCACTGGCTGAGCACACCAGTAAATAGAAAGATAAATAGATAAATGCTTCTTTATAATCTTGCATTATCTTTTAACTATTAAGTGTCAAGCCTGGATTTGGTTAGATTGTGGGGTTGGTTGTATTCTGGATTATTTATATGAATGTGGCTTGACACACTTGGGAGCTAGAAGAGGGGAGAGCTGAGATGGATGGAAGTTCAGCCAAAACAACATTGCTAACCGATGAGTCAGTCGCGTTGCAATGGCTGACTGGTCAGTGGAAAGAGGAGCGAAGTCGCCAAGCAACCAGTTCTCATCCCGGTTGGAGAATATGACATATTGTTTTGAAAATTGAGAAAATCATATATATAGTGACATGAAAAGTCTGGGAACTTTTAGTACTGGCTTTGCACTAGTTAGTCCCAAGATGGTGTATCTAAATAAACTTGTTCTTTGAGGAAACGGAGTGCCTCCAAGTTTGTTTTATGATGGGTACATCATTGGAACCTGACACTAAGCCAGTATTAAAAGTTTCTGGGCTTTCCACATCACTTTTTTTATTACCAAACATGGAAAAAGCAATAGTAGCCATGAGAAACCATTAATAATAAACAGCACTAAGGAGAAGGAAGTCTGTCTGAAGATGGATGTGTGATACAGTTTGTATGCTCATGGGCCCAGTGTATGATTTCTAGTAATGGCTGCTATGAGACAACTGCTCACAAAATGGCTGCTAATAATTTTAACCAATTATGAAGCAGCACTGAAGCTCCTACTCTGTCCATAAGAATGCTACTATCCCTTACTTTCACCATTTTGGGGGGGAAGATGGCATAATTACAAACCATACACTGGCCTACAGTTGCATATCATTTTCTTTTTTGTTGTTGTTGAAAAGTTTAGAGTTCCCAATATTTCTACATGAATTTTGCTGCACTTTGCAGTTTGCCAGTTTCTCCTTTCCTTTAATTAAACTTGCTTTTTAATATGAAAAGTTAGCACATGGAATCTAAGGAAGATAACTGTATTTCTTGTATTCCTAGGGGCCATGCTGGATATCCTCATCTTTAAATTGCCTATTAAAAAGTAGCAAATGTGGGCTGCTTTGTTGTATCAAGTCTTCTATCCTAACACTTAGCTCTTGTTATTTGATATTATACTGACTATAGTATAATGCACAATCCTTGGGTGCAGTTAATATTTAGGGGCTAATGAGAACTAGTAATGTAGGAGACACAAAATGGGTGAGTGGGGGCCAGGACAGTGTTTTCAGCATTTGGGAATGTTGTTAAAACATGATTTTCTGGCTTTAAGGATTAGTTTATGGACACATGGTGGAAAACTATGCCCTAGATTATCAGCAGCGAGGCCCCATAAATGTAGAGGCATGGCCAGAGATTGGGAAATCACAGAAAAAAGTGATAAAAACCATTAGTGACTCAAGTAAAGCAGGATGGCCATGTGTGCAATAAGCACTCATTTGCCAAGACCATTGAGGCAATGAGACAACATGTTACTGTAATGCAACCATGCTTTGGATTACCCCATTTTTGTATGGATATCATGCTGATAGCTGCAAGCCAAAAATTTGCTATTATCCACCCACCTTTGTTTACATTTGGAGACTTGTGTTCCAGTGGCCACATTCAAACAGGAGCAAATATACCAGCAAAGAGATTGTGAATTTACGGCAAAAGATAATATTCAAAGTCATCGTGTGAGAGCTGGGTTTAAAAAAAAACAAAAAACAGCAGAATTGGAGGAAAGCATGCAGATTAAGGGGTTTACTCCCCTCAGAGCTCTTGAACTAAGCCCTGCAGAGAAGACTGCAGTAAACTGTTGCATAAACTCCTCCAGCAATTTCTCTTCATTGTAATTTTCTCCCTATGGCTCTTACAACCAAGCTAGTCTGAAAGTAGTAAAACTGAATATTTTCCTCTCTGCATACTCAGTCACATAAGCAAAATCTAAACAGCTAGGCACTCACATTAGCATCTTTTAAAAGTATTTCTTCCTTTTATAGCTCAATATTGGGACAGTAATTCTAATTTAACATGTAAACTAGCTGAAAATCATGATAATAAAAAGAGTTCTTCATAAATAGCTGGTAAAAAACTTATAGGCATATCTGGCTGTGGGATAGAAGACAAAAATAGGATGATCTCAAAAAAGCAGATTATTGTTGATGCTGTGAATATGTTTATTAATTCACTGCATGCTTAGAATATATTACTTGTGATAGATTATACACAGACATCAGAGTATATTATGCATTCTGTTAAGAACTCCAGCACAAAAAAGTAACAGCATTCCTGCACCAATCTATTAAAGCAATGATCTTTTGTGGTGGGATAAAAACTAGAATATCTAAGAATGAGGTACTAATAGGTTGGCTATTTACCAAAGTCCATTTTATATCTTCTGAAAAAGTCAACTGCAAAAGAGAGATAAGTCTGACATTCTCCTACAGTGTTTAGACTCTATATCTGGGGACAGCTGTGGTCTTACTGGATCTCACAGATAAGTGTCAAAATGAAACTGAGGAGGAGACCTTATGCACTCATTTTGGGGATGTTAGACTTCTGTTAGACATAGGATGTGGATAAAGAAAATGTGAGACACCTCTTGGCAACATGTAGCTCTGATGCACTTTTGGCCTTTCCCTTCAGTTTCCAAATATTCTATGGCAACCATTTTGGTTTCATAAACTACTGCCTGTATTTGGATAGCATCAGGCGCAGAAAAACCTAACTGAGCAAATCTCATCATAGACTTTGCTTATCTGGGGTATTATGTATTATAATACACTTGGATTACACTTGGATGCAATAAAGTTCTTGCCAAAGCTTTATTTAGACAAAACAAAACCCTAAACCACGGGAATCAATAGAAGCTCTATTTATTGAACATTGGCATGTGATAAAGCGGTGTGAATACCTCTTTGTCCCTCTTTTTTCCCTCCCCCTAAAAAAGTTAAGAAATGAATTAATAAATGTGGATATTCATGAGATTACCATTTCATCAGTATGGAGAAAGAAGTATAAGCCTGTTCCTTGACTTTGGATTACTGCAGTTTCTGCTTTCAGAGCTTTGCTTTATCACATTTACAATTCCATCTGTTTTTTTTAACCTTGATCTCTTGGGGTTGGTATACTTGTGTTTTGACAGCTGGTAGATAGATGTATGAGAGAAAGAACACCTATAGGAATATGTGGTTTCTACCCTCATTTACTGTCTACAAGATTGTTACTTTTTAAAAGAGTTGACATATGAAGGAAAATTATTTTATAAAGAAAGTGGGAAAGAAAATGGATATCACTAGAATGTTGGAGTTTTTAATCATATAAACAGAAGAAGCCCAATAGATGCCTAGCGGGGGGGAGGGGGTGATAAGAAGAGCAAGGAAAAAAGGTCACATTGAAAAATGGAAAAATGAAAAAAAAAGCATCCATAGCTGTAGCTTTAATTAAAATCATATTGCCCATCTAGGATGTAGATGTTGGGCAAGAGATCTGGATATAGAGCACAGGTGAGAATATTGATGGATAACTAAATTCACAGTTCATGGTGATAACAATAATTTATTTCAGGCTTAGCAAATAAAGTGCAGATGAGAAAAGGAGTGAACTGTAGATCAAGACAGAGACTCTTGGAAACAAAACTAGCCTAATTAGCTTTGCATTGAACAGGAATATGTAGAAGAGATATCAAAATTCAGTCCAAAGTTTATACAGAGCCAAACCTGGTTCATTAACTAGTCCAAAGATCAAACTTCCAGAAGTTTTTTTTTTTACACAAGCAGGATATAAAAAAGGGACAACATGTCAGAGGAGGTCAGAGAGATGTTTCTAACAAAGAAACATGTGTGAGGGCTCCTCTTAAATCATGCTGCAGCTAGCTATCAGAAAGTTACCCATGTTTGGAACAGAGCCTTATTGAGCATCTTTTCTATGTTCTCTCTGTTCACTGAGTCTCAGGGCTTGAAGGCATATGTCAACTTCTAACAGTTCCAGTTGTTCTGCTGATATCTATGTTTGACCAGCTTCAGGTGATTCTTGGCTAAGTGTCTCCTAAGGCTGACATTCCACTGGTTCATCTAGAACAGAGACAAAGTCTGAGGAATCTGGTCTTATCCCCAATTCCTTGGAAAAACTATTCCTGCTGGTTGGGGAACTGATGTATGAGATTTTATGAGGAGTGATAGCTATTGCCAGAAAAGATATATACACCTCTCCTTTCAGTGTATAAAAGCATTGCATGTGCTTCTGGCTCTGGGAGAAGGTGGCCCATATTTTCGCATTCCTACATCCATATATCATATAATTATGGCTACCCTTTGCTTGTCAAACAATGCTGATGTATTAGTAGATCTGGGATAATCTAGAGCTGCTGTAGATTGGCAAATTATCTGATGCTGACTTGTACATTTCTTTGTAGCAAAACTCATCAATTTCTCTGTGTAGTAACAGTATCAGCAAATTTTAGACTAGCTGAAACTCTTATTCACTACAGTTGTTCCCAGCTTTACTCTCTTTGCTTGCATTTGACAATGAATGAGGGATTTTTTCTAAAAAAAAAGAGGGGGAATAGCAAGTAGATCTTTATTAACCCCAAGAAGCTAAGCTATCTTTTATTATTCAAATGCTTTCTTAGCAAAGAATCAATGTTGTCATAAAAGCTATTCTCTTCTTTGACTGAAAATAATTTCAGTGCACGCTCAATACCTTATTATGACACATTAAGCCTCACAAAATATTCAAAATGAAATGATAGCATTCAATCTGTTTTATAATGAGGGCTGAAACTGATAAAATACAAAACTTCACTACTAGTTGCAATGTAACACATTGATTCATAAAATATGAATAAGCCACATGAATGTTAGGATAACGGAAAGACTATAAGAATGCTGACTTATACAAAACCAAAATGACATATTAGATAGGACATATAGTATATGCAAATTATTACTGAAAATTGACAGGGAAACTGAACTGATACTAAACTGCATGACCAAGTGGTTGCAAAACTTAAAAACACCAAATTATCACAGTGTAACAGTTGGCTAAGCTTTGGAAAAAAATCTATAAAATTTATTCTAAGTTACAACTTAGGGAGAATTCATATAAACTATTTTAGAAATGGTATATAACTCCATCAATAATTATCAAGTCAGACAAATTGTGTAACAATAAATGTTGGAAATGTCATAGCAAACAGAAGCATTTTTTTTAGAGATTGTGGGTGCATGAACACACACACACAGACACAAATTTACTCAAAAGTTTAATCTAAAGTATAAATATATAGGTTGTGGTCAGCAGTTGGGGAAATCAGAGAAGGGAGGAAAGAATGTATTATTAGAAAAAAATTCCCACAATATATACATTAATGTATACATTAGCTGTGCTTAGTAGTTGCTTCTTTTTGTTCATCCATTACTACTCAATTAGACTTTCCCCTGCCTCCTGCTTTGTAAATCACTATTCTAAGAATAAAAGTATTTTTTATAAAAGACAGAAACTAATGGAGAAGGAAGTATTAGGAGATTACATGCAGTCAGAGGAAAAACTACAACTTTTTCCATGCCTTCCTTCCTTGTATTCTATTGCTTTCCTTGTCCACTTTACTCTTTTATTTCAACTCTTTATAAACCAAATATACTGTGAAATGACAGAGCAGTATTAAAAAATATCTGCCCTCCATTTAAAGAAATATAATATAAACTTGCAATTAAGCCAGTGGTGGGATTCAATTTTTTTTACTACTGGTTCTGTGGGTGTGGCTTGGTGGGTGTGGGGAAGGTTACTGCAAAATTCCCACCCCACTAACCTGCTTTTCAGCTCCATTCTCCTGTGCAGGGCAACAAAAGAAGACTCAGCCAATCAGCTGGGACTCAGGAGGCAGAGAATAGATGGGGGTGGGGCCAGTCAGAGGTGGTATTTGCCAGTTCTCTGTACTACTCAAAATTTTCACTACCGGTTCTCCAGAACTGGTCAGAACCTGCTGAATACCACCCCTGAATTAAACCATTACAAAAAAGCATTTTAATCCAGCTAAGATTATAAGAAAAACAGGTTAAAACAATAATAGAATGATTTTTACAGAAAAAAAATCTGTTGATGGAAAAACAGAATGAAAGTTAAGAGACATATTTTCCTAGGAAGCAATTTCTATCAAGGCTTTCCACGTCTTTACCACATTACTTGATGAAAAGCAAAACGATGATGAAAGGATTTTTCTTAAATTAATCATCTGCCATCAGGTCAGTATTGATTCTTAGTGATAGTCCAGACAGATTTTATCCAAGACAATCTGTCCCCAATCTGATCCTTCGAGTCTTCCAATACTGCACCTACAATTGCTGTAATTGAGTTCATCCATCTTGTAGCTCATCATCCTCTTCTATTTCCATCCACCTTCCGCTAGCATTGTGGACTTTCCAAAAACACGATATGTTTATATAATGTGTCCAAAATATTGTAATTTGCACCTGATATTTGTGCCCTAAGTGAGAACTTAAGGCTGATTCATTGTTTGATTTTTGTTTTTACCCTTAAACTATATATGGCATTCTGAGGAATCTTCTCAAACTCCAAATTTCAAAAGCAAAATTTCTATCCTGCTTCTTCAACGTCCAACATTTGCATCCATAAAGCATCACAGAAAAAATGTTGCCTCTATAATATAATTATAATTATAACCCTTATAATATCTATGGGTCACAAGAAGTTGGACATGACTTAGTAACTCAGAGGTCTCCAAACTTGGCAACTTTAAGACTTATGGACTTCAACTCCCAGAATTCATAGCTGGCTGAGGAATTCTGGGAGTTGAAGTCCACAAGTCTTTAAGTTGCCAAGTTTGAGATCCCCTGTAGTAACTGAACAACAACATTAGCATCTGAATATTTTTCCAGGGCTTTTGGTGATATTCTTCTAGTCTTACAGTTAATCCTAAAACTCCTACCATTGGGACACTGCCATGCCAAAACAATTAAACAGACTTTTTCCCTCATGCCATCACTCTGCTGAACACCTAATCCTCGCAGTTTTGTCTTATGTCTAAGCATATTCACCCAAGTTGTATGGCTGTATTATTATTACCCTTCTCATCTTCTCTATTAGCACTCCCTATTGATATCATTATTATGGTTAGTAAAAGGAGGACTCAGATTGTTGAAGGCAATATGCTGACTATGTAAACCACTTAGAGAGGGCTGGAAAGCATGTGAAGTGGTGTATAAGTCTAAGTGCTATTGCTATTATTAGCCTGTTGCTTTACATGTACACCAAGAACTTCTGTACCAGAGACAAATTCCTTGTGTGTCTAATCACACTTGGCCAAATAAAGTGTCCTGTTCTGTTCTAAAAGGTAGAAGTTATCCACTACTCCAGAATCTTCATTTTCAATTCTTTCTTCTTTCTCGAGTCTGGTTGCTCTACCTGCTGTTATCTTATTGGTATTCTTTATATTTAACCTTGGTCCCATTTTTTCATTATGCTAATTGTCTTTCATTTCCAGATCCTCTGCATTTTCAGATATTGGATTAGTGTCATCAGCAACATTTATGCAAGTTGTGGTATTTTCTCCCTCCAGTTTTAAAACCACCCTCATGTTTTTCCAATCCACTTCCTTCACTGTATGTTCAGTATAGTGTGTGAGAAAGTATACATATTACATTTCTTTGCTGATATGGAGGCAATCTATTCTGTAATGTTCTGGACAGACAGTGTGCAAGTTTTGCACGAGAACAATGAGACATTCTGAGATTCTTTTCTTCCTAAGCATTTTTTCTACAGGATGAAATGATCAACATAATTAATGACCTTTCTAAAATCAACAAAGGACATATTAAATTCTTTTTGGTCTTCTTGGATTTCTCTATTATCCAGCATGCATCAGTAATAATGTCTCACACTTCTCAATTTCCAAAAACAGCTTGCTATCTGGCATTTTGCTTTTCACTTTAATCTGTGTTAGATGATCTTGAATATTAAGACTGTTACTTGTTTGTTTGAGACTCTGTTAAGTTGCCTTTGTTTGACCTCTGGCATGTAGACTGACCTCTTCTAAGATATTACCAATTGTGTTCAGATTTTCTGAATTATTTTCCACTCTGAATGATCCATCTGATCTGTCCATCTGTCCATCAATTTATACTCATTCATTCATTCATTCATTCATTCATCATATTTACAAAAGCATGACTCTGGCTGCATACAATAGTGAATTAAAAAGAAAAATCAATAAACATATAAAAACAGTCATCATTGAAAAGCATACAAGCATACAGGCACTGATGAGGGAGTCAAGCTATTCTCCAAGCACCTGAGGGTAGGACAAGAAGCAATGGGTGGAAATTAATCAAGGAGAGAAGCAACTTAGAACTAAGGAGCAATTTCCTGACAGAACAATTAATCAGTGGAACACCATGCCTCCAGAAGTTGTAAATGCTCCAACACTGGAAGTTTTTAAGAAGAAATTGGTTAACCATTTGTCTGAAGTGGTGTAGGGTTTCCTGCCTAAGCAGGGGATTGGACTAGAAGACCTCCAAGGTTCCTTCCAACTCTATTATTCTATTATATTCTATGATAAAGCTAGCCACAGAAAGGAAGCCATCCCAGAATTACTTGACCATAACTATTCCATATCCAGAAATCAGTTACCTGGTGTTTTGTGGTAGGTTTTCAAGTTTCAAAGAATTTAATTATATTTTAATGACAATGATTGCTTTCTGTTAGATTTTATATGTAATGTAAATATATTAAGGTTGTTCTAAAAATTGCTTTGCTTGTTCTAGGAGAAAAGGAAGGAAATTACTAAAATACAAGAGAAAAAAACCTAATGTAATTAATAATGCTTTTAATTCCCTTATCACTCCCAAAATAAATTTCTAAAACATATGTTAGGTAGATATTTACTTACTATCTTTTTAAAGATTAAACCATAATGTAAAAGTTATTGGCAAAAAAAACCCATAAAAATAAACAGTATTTCAAATTTCCTCAGCTCTCTTGAGTACCTGCTAGGGAAAAAGGTGGAACATCAAATAATTGTTGAAAGCAATTTAGGCAAATCTTACTTGACACTGATTCACTCAGTGTAAAAAACTCAATTAGCCTTGTCACCCACAAATAGCTCTGAGTGATAGAATTTAACCAGGTGATAAAGCTCATTGACCATCTATTCATGTCAGTATTAGAAAGCCCATCATGTCAAACTCCCTTTCATTCATCATTTCCTATATATGGAAGGTAGCTGTATAACAAATCTGAGACAGTAGGGAAATCTGAATGTCTGTCAAATGTCTGAATGTTTTTGTTTGTTTTTGTTTTTTGAAACATGGGTCAATTTGCAGTAGGTATCCACTGTGAATCTGTTTCAGTAGGGTGGTTCAGCCCAAACAGCATCAAATCGAAGTACTCTTCAAAGCTTTCCATACTCCTACTATTTCAAATATAAAAACCATGGTTCCAAACACACTTTGGTAAATTAATGGTAAGTTACACAAAACAATAACTCCATGATTTTCATATGGAATTTTATCAGAATCTCAGTGATTTATAAAAAGGTATCATGTTATGTCAGGTGAGGTCTTTGAACCAATAATATATTGAAACATAGGCAGACTACACATACTAATATATGTATAGCTGATTTCTTTGAATAACCTTCCCTAGAATTCATTCTCATGTTAAACACATACTGCAGGCTTCATTTGGAAGATATATAATCTAATTATCTAATCAATTAGACCCAAAGGACCCATATCTACATGTAATATGAACAAAAAAAGTCAAAATCCAAATCATTAGTAAATTTAGGTATATGTTTTATTTCTGTTTTCCCAAAGACTGGGAGGGTATTTTATTTTGAGGGAACCTTGGTGCTCTCTGAGCTTGCTTGCTTTTTTTGCAGACATTTCATTACCCAAAGTAGATAACATTATCAGTGCCGATATTTTATTTTCTCCAATGTCAGGCTTCTCCTGAGAAAGTAGAATTGGAAGCAGTTGCAAACAGATGGTCAAGAATGCAAATTTCTGCTCTATGGAGGTTTGTTGTTGAAGTTTTATTTGTTTGTTCAAAACAAAACAGAAAACTAATGTAGGCTGGTTTCAGGTTGTTTGCTGGAATTCTCACAGCCAGTTCTGCAATTTTGACAGATTCTCCTGTAGAATGAGATCAGTAGAAATACACAAATGTTCATTTGATTTGCATCAAGTTAGGTTGTCATATTGATCCAACATAACAAATTTATAGATTAGTTTCATTTATTGAATCAAAATAAACACATCCAAATTTAAACTGTATTGGGTGTTTCTTTCTGTGTTGTACACATGTTTTAGTGATTCCAATTAAATTAAGTTCATTTGTCAATCTATATAAACCAAATCAGATCAGATCAATTTTCCAAACCTTGGTAAACATTTTATTTGAATTGGACCTGATTTTCACACCCCTAGTGATTGTTCTGTCTGGGTAGCATGGATTTCTATTTTAGTCTATTGAGTACCAAAAGGCTTTCCATTACTGTAATCACCTGAGCAGGTCTAATGGTAATTTTAGGTTGTTTTAAAAAGCATTTGAACATTATCTAACAGTTTTTATTCAAGATATAAAACAATGAAATGGACTGTCTCAATTATTCAAATATACATATAACATTTCCTTAACCTTTATTTTCAAAATAATTGCTTATTTACAGAGTTAGATATTTTTATTATTATTTTGAGTCATATTCTGTAGGTAAATACTGATTCTTATTCCATGTAAGCAACTTGATTCTCAGTGTTGCCTCAAGCAATTTGACATTTCATGAATGATAAATGTTAGTCTTTCTTGAAGTTTTTATGGCACTGGCATATCTTAGAAGAAGTCATGGTCTCCATATTCTTACATATTTTTGACATTATCAGCCTTTACTCTTTCCCATTTCTTCCACTGCTGAGATGCAAGCAGTTACAGAGTCCCATTTTGTTTTCATACTAGTTTTTGGAATAAATGTTGAGTTCCTAGTGAATACTTGGGAGTAAATAAAACATTTTGAATGTAATAGGGTTTTATTTTGAACTAGCTTGCACCAAGCCATACTAAAAAGTCATGTACCAATTAGTCATACATTCTTAGTGCAGAAAACTCATGGTTTCATATGTCAGAGTTTTGATCTCACCAATTTTATCTTTGCAAACTGTATAAAGTTTATTAAAACCTGCTTTTACACATTTCCTAATTGGTTTTTATAACAAATTACAAAAATAGTTAGTTACAAATGTTCTAATTTGTAACAAAATCATTATTGTGTTACAAATGTTCCAATTTGTTTTACAGCATAGGAAAAAATTATAATGCTGCTTTTTAGATCTTGTAGGTTTTGAACATGAGCGAAATTGTTTATATTTGTAGTCCTACATTTGTCTAAAGAGCTACTGATTCTTTTTGGAATGCTTTTGGATAACATACTTCTTGATAACAGATTAAATGCCATATAGTTTTAATATAGCATTATTAAAGTTTTGCATTGGAACAGTTTCAAGGCATGTGCCAGATCTGCACTATGTATTATTCACTAAGTCTACCAGCCATTTATCATGTGTGCCAAATGTATTTTGCAATCCTACTTAGGCAAACAATAATAACTACAATGGGCTCCAGCATGTAAGGATCCACTATCCATAAGTAGTGGTCTTGGTCTTTGCTGGATGGATTATATAATTCATAAAAATATTGTATGTAATGTCACTAATTCAGATTTTAGAATTAGGAATAATAGAATATAACCTGTTCTTAGGGAATCCAGAGTTCAGTGGCCTATAAAAGTATGTACTTTTATATATGTATTTTTATAATACCCTTCAATATTTTCATAAATGTCTTAGATGAGGGAATAGAAGGGGAAGCCATCAAATTTGAAGATGACACTTAGTTGGAAGGAATAGTCAACACCCCGGAAGACAAGCTTAAGATCCAAAAAGATATTGACAGACTTTTGAGCAATGGGCCATATACAACAACATGAAATTTAATATGGAGAAAAGCAAAGTTTTACAACTAGGCAGGAAAAACCAAAGGTACAAGGGTGCACGGCACAACCAAGGGGCTAAATTTTAAGAGGGTTCATAAGGGGAGTCTTTTAACTTTTTTAATTAGGTGTTTTAATGGGTTGGGGAGGGGGTGGGAAATCAATTTGGGTGGGTACCTGGGGTGGTCCCACTGAAGTATACCTTGGTTCAGTCCAGATCGGAAATGGGTCACGGTGTGGAGGGGTTGGGTGTGGGGGCCCTTGAGGCCCGTGGGGACAGGGTGGCGATTGCAATCCCCAGGGCGATTGGATACAGTGGGAGATGGAGAAACAGAGGGCCAAATCATGGTTTGGGAGCGCGTCCCCGCTGTCTTCGAGCGGTGGTGTGCTCCGACCCTCTTGTTTCTGCCTGCTCCCCCGGGAGCTCGGGAAGTGAGGTCCCTGGGCTTAGGTTGGTCTATGTGAACACCAGGTCCATGGTAAATAAGGCGCCCCTCCTCTGTGAACTTGTTGAGGAGGAGGCTGCGGGCCTGGCTTGCATCACGGAAACCTGGTTGGGACCAGAGGGAGGGGTCCCTCTTTGTGATCTATGTCCCCCAGGTTTTTGGATGCTCCACCAACCGAGAGCCCAGGATAGGGGTGGAGGGGTGGCCATAGTTATTAGGGAGACCTTGTTTCCAAGGGAGGTCACTGTCCCGCAGATGGGCGGGTGTGAGTCTCTCCTCCTGAGGTTGGGCCCTGGTGGTCAGTTGGGCCTGTTGCTCATGTACCTATCCCCTAGCTGCATGGCAACGGCCCTGCCTGAGCTGCTTGATGCTCTCTCGGAGATTGCGGTGGAATTCCCCAAGCTTTTAGTTGTGGGGGATTTCAACCTGCCCTCTCTGGGAGAGGCGTCGGGTTTGGCTCGGGAGTTCATGGCTTCCATGACAGCCATGGACCTGACCCAGATAATTCAGGGCCCTACTCACAAGCAGGGGAACACGCTTGACCTTGTTTTCATCTCAGGGCAGTGGTGTAATGATCTTGGTGGGGGTTCACTGACTAGTCAATCCCTGTCGTGGACTGATCATTATCTCCTATGGCTGGTCTTCCAGCAGGCCACCTCATGCTGCTGGGATGAGGAGCCAACCAGATGGTTCCGCCCCAGACACCTGATGGACCCCGAGAGGTTTCAGACGGCACTGGGGTCATTTCCCACTTCCCTTGTCCACAGCTTGATTCCATTTGGGTTGAGTTTGAGCCTGTTTCTTCAGATGAGGTGGACAGGATCATGCAGAGGCTGAGCTCCACCACGTGTTTATTGGACCTGTGTCCTTCCTGGTTGGTCTATGCCTCCAGGGAGGTTTCACGTGGCTGGCTCCAGGCAGTTGTCAACGCTTCGCTAGGGGAGGGTTCCTTCCCCGCCACCTTGAAAGAGGTGGTGGTGAGACCCCTCCTCAAGAAGCCTGCCTTGGACACAGCCATTTTAAACAACTTTCGTCCTGTCTCCAACCTTCACTTTTTGGCAAAGGTTGTTGAGAGCGTGGTGGTTCAGCAGCTACCAATGTTCCTGGAGGAAGCCGATTACCTAGATCCATACCAATCGGGCTTCCAATCCGGGCACAGCACAGAGATGGCATTGGTCGCACTGATGGATGATCTCTGAAGGGCTCGGGACAGGGGTTTTTCCTCTGTCCTAGTCCTATTATATCTCTCGGCAGCTTTCGATACGATCAACCATGGTATCTTATTGCAGTGGCTCGGGGGGTTGGGAGTGGGGGGCACTGTCTTATGGTGGTTCTCCTCCTACCTCTTGGGCCATTCACAATTGGTGTTGGCAGGGGGGCAGAGGTCGAGCCCGAGGCCCCTCACTTGTGGGGTGCCCCAGGGGTTGGTCCTATCACCCCTCCTGTTCAACATCTCATGAAGCCACTGGGTGAGATCATTCAGGGTTTTAGGGTAAGGTATCACCAATATGCAGATGATACCCAGCTCTTCATCTACACCCCGAACCATATCAGTGATGCCCTCTCCGTGATGTCCCGTTGTCTGAATCCGGTGCGGATCTGGACGGGGAGGAACAGGCTTCGACTCAACCCGGCCAAGACTGAGTGGCTGTACATACTGGCATCTCAGATTATTCAGAATATACCATCGTTGGTCATGGGGGGAGAGGTGTTGCCCCCCGTGGACAGGGCATGCAACCTGGGCATCCTCCTGGATACACAGCTCAGTTTGGAGGAGCATGTGGGAGCTGTGTCCAGGGGAGCATTTGCCCAGATGCATCTGGTTCACCAGCTACGCCCTTACCTGAGCCGAGTCCCTCTTATAATTATTGTATCTGAGCCATGTTTTGCCTAATCTAATAATAATAATAATAATTTATTAGACTTGTATGCTGCCCTCTCTCCCTAAGGACTCAGGGCGGCTTACAGTATAAAACACAATACAATAATTTACTTAACAAATAATTAAACAGTACAAGCCCAATAATACTAAAAACAATTAAAATTACTTTAAAAAAGAAAGAAACCCACCCCCCTTTGGTTCAGTCAAGACCAGCCTGCTGAAATAGCCAGGTCTTCAGGTCCCGGCAGACGGAGTGGAGATCAGGGGCCAAACGAAGGCCCAAGGGGAGCTGATTCCACAGGGTGAGTGCTCCCACAGAGAAGGCCCTACCCCTGGGCACCGCCAGCTGACAATGTCTGGCCGACGGCACTCCTGCCTGTGGGAGCGTACAGGGTGATCGGAGTGTGATGCCAGCAGGAGACGTTCCCGCAAGTACCCCAGACCCGAGCCATGTAGGACTTTATATGTTGTCATTAATACCTTGAATCTCACCTGGACGGCAACCGGCAAACAATGCAGGTCGCACAGGAGGGGTGTAACACAGGAGTATCGGGACACTCCTATCACAGCCCGCGGCCACATTCTGCACCAGCTGCAACCTCCAGGTGGTCCGCAAGGGCAGTCCCACGTAGAGAGTGTTGCAGTAGTCGATTCAGGAAGTGACAAGTACATGAGTGACTGTCCATAGGGCATCTCGGTCCAGATAGGGGCGCAACTGGAGAACCAGATGAATCTGGACAAATGCCCCCCTGGTCACAGCCCCCACCTGCTCCTCCAGACTGAGCTGTGTATCCAGGAGGACACCCAAGTTGCACACACTATCCATGGGAGGCAACACCTCTCCCCCATGCCTAACGATGGAACATTCTGGATCATCTGAGATGCCAGTACGCACAGCCACTTGGTCTTGGCTGGGTTGAGCTGGAGCCTGTTCCTTCCCATGCAGATCCACACCGCCTCCAGGCAACGGGACATCACGTCGAGGGCATCACTGAGTTGGTTTCGGGTGGAGATAAAAAGCTGGGTATCATCAGCATACTGATGATACCTCACCCCAAAACCACGATGATCTCACCCAGCGGCTTCATGTAGATGTTGAACAGGAAGGGAGAGAGGACCAACCCCTGGGGCACCCCACAAGCGAGGGGCCGGGTCGACCTCTGCCCCCCTTATTGCAAACGACCTGAGAGGTAGGAGGAGAATGACCATAAAATGGTGCCTCCCACCCCCAGCCCCTCAAGGCGTCGCAATAAGATACCATGGTCGATGGTATCAAAAGCCGCTGAGAGATCTAATAGGACTAAGACAGAGTCCCCCTGTCCTGAGCCCTCCAGAGATCATCCACCAGTGTGACCAATGCCTTCTCCATGCTGCACCCGGGCCTGAAACCCTATTGATACGGATCTAGATAATCAGCTTCCTCCAGGAACCCCAGAAGCTGTCGAGCCACCATGCTCTCAACAACCTTCGCAACAAGCAAAGGTTGGAGACAGGACGAAAGTTGTTCAAAATGGCTGGGTCCAAGGCAGGCTTCTTAAGGAGGGGCCTCACCACCGCCTCCTTCAAAGCGGCAGGGAAGGATCCCTCACTTAACGAAGCATTTACCACTGCCTGGAGCCAGCCTCGTGTAACCTTCCGGGTGGCATAAACCAGCCAGGAGGGAGAAGGGTCCAGAAAACACGTGGAGGAACTCAGCCTCTGCATGATCCTGTCCACTTCATCCGGAGTCACAGACTTGAACTCATCCCAGATAGTATCCACAAGACCCGTCGTCACTCCCTCGTCAAACTCTAGCCAGTCAGAGTCCAGGCTGGTCCGGATCTGAGCGATCTTATCCAGCAGATGCTGACTAAACTCCTCAGCCCACCCCCTTGTTCCCTGGTTAAGAAGGGAATGGGTGACCCTAAACAGGACAGCTGGGCAATTATCTGCGGACGCAATGAGAGTGAAGTAAGCATACTTCGCCACTCCTATCACTGCCAGATAAGTCCTCGTAAAGGATCTTAACTGGCATTGGTCAGGTTCAGACCGCCTGGACCTCCAACTGCTCTCTAGGTCCCTCCTCCGGCACTTCATCTCCTGGAGCTCCACGGAAAACCAAGGAGCTAACTGAGATCTGCATTGGGTCAGGGGCCGCAAAGGGACAACATGGTTGAGAGCCTCTGAGGCAGCCCATTGCCAGGTGTCCACCAGGGCTTCGACCGAGCCATGGATAAGGGAGGCAGGCAACAATCCAAGCGCCATCTGAAACCCTTCCGGGTCCATCAGGTGCCTGGGGTAGAACCATCTGGTCGGTTCCACATTGTTCAAAAGTGTCCTTCAATATCTCCAATGTAAAAATATTTTGCTTCATTCTGTATTAATGTCAAATGTAAGTGTTCTTCTCTTTTGTCATCTTTACTTCCTTCTAGTGCTCACTTTTCAAATCTCATATCATTTTTTTTTAAAAAGAGAATTAAAAACAACAGCATTTACACATGGGAAGTATTCTTATAATTAATGACAAAATTTTATATGAAATACACCTGGACCTTGCGTCCACTTGTAAGTTTCCAAAATCAAACGTTCTAGTCACTCTTTTACTGTTTATTCCAACAGAATTTTTTAAATCTCTTAAACTTGTATTTAAAACTTCTTTTGCTGAACTTTGAAAGAAATTTGTTTAATGCTGTTAAATTTTTCAATCCAATAACTGAAAATTAGTTAGCAAGCTATACCCAAAAGTGCTTTTTTTAAAAAAAGAAATATTTCTGGGAATATTTAATTGCTTTTTTTTAACTAGGACTGGAATTTGATTATTTGGAAATACAAGTAGATTTGTTTAAAAACCACATTCGTTTGCTTATTAAATCCAAGGAACACATTAGGATGTCTTGCCTGCTGGATAGCATTGTGATTGGATCTTGAAAAATTAAAGTTAAAGATGGTGACTATACTTGTTTATTAATCAACTCTCCTGTCAATCAGGACAATTAAATTACAATACCATAAAATTAAATAAAAATGAATGATTCACATTGGACATAATACAGATACATTAAGTTTGGAATTTGGATTTTTTTGATAAGTCTTACTAGACATTTGCTGTTTAATATGAGCAGATGAGATTTTAGAGATGAGCTTGGGATAAAGAATGGAATGAAGAGATTTTGGTTGTATTGAAAAAATAGTGCTAAGATGTTAATGTTGATTGTGCTTGATGAAGATTAAGAGAGGTTGTATCTTTCTATTTTTTCCATACTCATTTTTAATTTTTTAATTGCTTTAATTTTGTGTAAATAAGGAATATTTTTGTATTCTTTTGCTCTACTTTATTTTACAATATAACCTTTAATAAAATTATTGAAAAAAGGACTGGAAAAAAGTGTACTAGTGTCCTTTAGAAGGTGTTAACTGCATTAACAATGATGGCTATTGCTTCATTTCCAGAACTCTAAACCCACTGGAGACCAAGGTCTTCTCACAAGGAGCAATAACTTAGCAACCTAGTGAGCAAATAGCACAGGATAAGCATATATTTCCAGTGTATTGGTTGGAAAGAATTGTTCTTTGTAGGCAATTTGTTGGGAAGCCTTGGAGAATTCTATTATTTATAGCAGCCTTGCAATTCATTTTATGCACACCTTGAAAATTATATTCCCATCTGCCAAAAAAGAAAAAAGAAAGAAAATTACAATCAAATGTACGCCCAGATACTTTCTGTAAGCTATACATTTTGGATGCACATATACATACCTAAATTGACTGAAGAAATATAATTATCACTGAACTAAACTGATGGGATTTATAACAATAATAATATTAAATATAAATATATAGGGTGAAAAAATGCTATTTTATTAGCACTCCAAAACAAGTTTCACTAGATTAAAAAAATGTCTATATAAAAAAATAACAGAATTAGATATTGGGTTGTAAATAATATCATGAATACAATTTTGGATCTGGAAATGACATGTTAAAAAGTCCTATTCCACTGTAATCAGGCTTAGAATTTGTTATCTTCTTTTTGTTGGTTTCTGGATAGTTTGGCTAATGGCTGGCAATCATTCGCAATGTAGTTAGGAGATCTATATCATATAAAGTTGCTTATCCCCACTTTATACAAACAGCCTGTAATGTAGTAAAAACTCAAGCACATACATATGCTTGTGTTTGGAAAATTGGATGTCAGAGATCAACAAAATCTAGCACCCTCTACTTCATGCTGTTCTTGGCTGATTTTCAGCTTTTAAGTAGTCCATTCACAGACTTTGATCAGCTGATGCTAGCACTGTAGCCTGAGAATAGTTTTATCATACTATAAATGCATTTGTCTAATGTGCTTGACTTTGATACTGAATAAGCTCATTTTCTGGATTCAAACAAGCTAGTCATTAGTAGCTAAGTTGGCCCATCACAGTGAGCTACCAAAATCAACAAACAACCCCTACCCAAACTAAACAGGATTAGCATGTTGAGTGAATTGAATACTATGTGGACATTCTTAAATTTGTCAGGCAAACCCACCATTGAATATTATGTATTGTCCTTTGGTCTACATTCCTATTCTAGAATGGTTTGCCCAGAGAGGGAAATATTTTATTCATTCAATTTGTACAGCTGCCCATCTCAACATTCAAAAGACCTTAGAAATCATTGTCTATTTGAAAGAACCTCTAAAGATAACAGATGCATTTAGGTCACCAATCCAGCCATAAGACTATAATGGAATAGGTACCAAAATATGGCAAGCAACAAAAAAAAAGAGTCAATAAGGTACTGAGCAAATTATGCCAGTAAGCCTACAGAATAACACAATGGCCAACACATTGGAAGAAGTCAATATCCAAGAAAATTAGGACCTGCCTCAACTACCTTCCCAAGAAAGTAAAACTCTTGAAACAATTTATATTTCAAAAGGATCTTTTACTGAGAGATAGTGATTGCAGAGAAGTCAGGTGGAGTCTGAAATCCAGGCACAAAGCACCAGGGTATTTCCCCCTTTTACCTCCCTACTCCATGTCCATCATCAACCAATAGCATGCCACAAAGGTGTTTAGGAAATCTCTGAGGGTAGATTGTGAGAAGAGTTTGTCCTCAGGGCACTGTGGCCTTGGATACCTGGCTCAGACCAGTCTAGAAGAAATTGATGCAAATGATGAGAACTCTCCCTCCCTTAAGCTCTCAAGCAGTTACAGCAAAAGTGAAAGCATGCAAACTATGAGGCCCATGATGCCCCCCGCCCCTTGCCAGAATGACAATGTTTCTATAGGGACCTGAAAATTAGCCTCAAGGGAATTATAATAATTTCCAGCATAGCTGATCTGTATACAGTTAACCAATGAAAAAGAGAAAAGTGTTAGCATGATCCCTTCTTCCAAACTTTGTGTGAGTTTGTGTAATCATTTAAACACTACGATAGTCATTCCTATCCATATTTCCACTTTATTTTGCCCAAAGTAATGTACATTACCATATTTTCCCATTTTTGATATAATGTTTTCATTTTTATTGAAGTTATATAAACATTACATAAATTCACTTTCCACTGAAAGTGAAGAGAAAAAAATGACATGAACCAAAGCATCACGGAAAAGAAAGAAGTATGGTTTAATTTTATAAGAAAATTTCAAACTTATTCAGTCTCTTATTCAGGGGATTGCAAACGTTAGCAATAATACTTTTATAATGTGTACATCAAAAACATTTACATAAGTGAAAAACCTCAAGAACACATTAACTAGGATAAAACAATATTATCTACACTAAAAATAAATGAAAGGAATCTACAGATTTTTTAATAAATTTTTGAAACCCACACCATCTCTGTGAGTCAAATAGTTCTGCCTTCCTAAAATTGCTTACTGCAGTATTACTTGCATTTTTACAACAATGCATTAACTTTGCCTTATCCAAACATGGAAGCTTTTTTTTTCACTTCCAGCAATCCAATGTAGACTTGATTGCAGTTTCTGTAAGTGCTATTCTGGTTTAGCTACATCAGCAAAAAAACATTTTGCCACAAAGTACAATATAGTGCAGAAGAACAACTTATTCACATCTATATCACATTCATTAAGCAGGCAACTGACATCAAGTTCTTGATCCAGTATAGTAATGGAAGCACATATTAAGGGAATGGTTTGAAAATGGAAATCATCTATTTCTGTGTATTTTAACAAACTTAGTTTGGAGTGATGTGGTGGCCTAGAAGAGGACCTCTTGCCTCACAATCAGGAGGCTATGGGTTCAATCCTAGGTAGAGGCAGATATTTCTCTCTGGGCACAATGAGAATATATCTGCTGAATAAAACTCTGCATTGGTGACAGGAAGGGCATCTGGCCAGTAAACACTCAAGTCCATTCAATTGCCCAGACTCTACCCTGCAAGGGATTATGGGGTCATTAAAAGGAGATTATTTTAGTTTACTTATCAGAGTCTCATTTGCAGCAGAGAACAAATATCTGTGGAGGTCCACCAACAGTAGTTAATGAAGAACTAAGAGTGAGTGAGTGAGTGAGTGAGTGAGTATGTATGTATGTATGTATGTATGTATGTATGTATGTATGTATGATAAAAAGGCAATTCAGGTCTATAGGTTCTTTGACAATCAGCATTTTTTCTTTCTGCATGGCCTCTCAATTGTGTCTGTCACTCTATATTTATCTCAGAAGCATCTCTTGCAATCTCCTAAAATAGATGAAATTTTTTATTCCAGGAACAAATTGATGACACAGTTACTTTTCTTTTGTATGAAAAATCATATCCTAATACTGATGATTTCTGGGTAAGGGCTATGCCATTCATGCCTCCTAATAGCATTATGTTGATGTTGAAAGATATATTATATTTCTGTCACATCCAGCTCTTGAAAATGTTGCTGTGTATTGTTATCAGGTTCTTGGAAACTGTGGTTCTTTTGATCTTAGCTGTTCTGTTGCAGATTTGTTAAACAACCACAGAGTCCCCTCCCAAAAAAGTGAAAGCATATCAAAGGCAGTTGTCCTTCTGTGGATTAATTTAGAATCATGACAGTCAGTCTACAAGTCTAATCACCCTATATTATACTAACATATGTTATTAAAGGGCTACTGAAACCTAAGGGGGGGAGGTGTGAATTGCTTTCTTATCCAACTTACACCAAATTGTTTCTGGTAAGTACAAAATTTTGAGCCAAGGATATTAAAAAAAGTCCATAATGACAGGCAGGATAATAATTTATGAGTTTATAAATTTATAAAGGAAGGTAGCTCATGCTGAGAAAAGATCTATCTTGACTATGCTAATTTTCCCCATCACTGGGAATGAAAAAGAGTAACATAAATCAAAATCAAAATCAACTCAAGTGGAAAGGAAACTCTTATGGAGAGAATACTGAGGACTAAACAGCAATGTTTTATGGGAAACAGGTTAAATAGTGATAAACAAAAGTAAAAAAAATATGGAATATATCAAACAACAATCTGTTGCCTGGGCTGATTAAACTATTGCCATTGGATTAAAAAATTGCTTTGCTAAAACTTTATGTGCTTTATGATAAAAAGCAACAATGCTTTTGTATTAAGCACGTTGAGACTGTAGAACGAGTGCAGAAAAGAACAAGAAAGTTGATTAGGAGACTGGAGGATAAAACATATGAAGAAGGGTTGCAGGATTTGGGTATGTCTAGACTAATGAAAATAAGGATTAGGGGTGATCTGACAGCAGTGTAGCAATATTTGATGATATGCCACAAAGGAGAAGGGGTCAATCTATTTTTCAAAGGACCAGAAGGCAAGACAAAGAGCAATGGATACAAACTAATCAAGCAGAGAAGCAGCCTAGAACTAAGAAACAATTTCCTAACTATTAGAACAATTAATCAGTAGAATGGCTTGCATCCAAAAGTTGAAGGAGCTCCAACACTGGAGATTTTTAAGAAGAGATTGGACACTCATTTGTCTGAAATGGTATACGGCTTCCTGATTGAGCAAGGGGTTGTATTAGAAGACCTTCAAGGTCAGTTCTGTTTTTCTGCCACATTTTTTGTTGTTGTTAAAGCAACAATTTTAGGTGGATGTGGAAGATTCTGTTCATCGGTACAAGTCCAGTAATCCTAGAATTCATTTAAGCAGAAGCACATAACTAGTCATAAACTATAATGAACTAGCATGGTATTGTGGTTATAAATTGCATGTTTTCTAGTTGGAATGGTAAAAAATAACCAATCTCCTTACAGCAATCACAGGTTTTTGCTGGCTTTATTTCAGAATAAATTATGCAACTAAGTATCTCTGAGACGGCCTTTCTTTAGGGAGAATGAGATCTTCCTTGCCTGTTGGGAGTTGTGTGAAGAGAGAAGAGTGGAGATGTATGAAAGGAGCTTTTGAAAAAGCCTTTGCAAATTTCAGTAAAGATAATTGTTCAACTAGATTCTAATGTTGACTCATCTGGAGAAAGTAAACTATAGGGGAGTCCAGAAAATAAACTATCTTGGAGTCCAGTTTTCATGAAGAGTATAACCATATTGTGATTTTACTTACTAGATTGACCATTAGCCGTGATGGCACTGTGGTTACAATGTAGTATTGCAGGCTAATTCTGCTGACTGCCAGCAGTTCAATCCTCACTGGCTCAAGATTGACTTATGCCTTCCATCCTTCCAAGTGGTAAAATGAGGACCCAGATTGTTGGGGGCAATATGCTGACTTTGTAAACCACTTAGAGATGGCTGCAAAGCAGTATGAAGCAGTATATAACTCTACGTGCAATTGCTATTATTTAAAAATATAATAGGTCAATTATAATCATAAATTATAAATACATTTTCTTTGAGTATTGAAATCTTTCCTTATGTTAAAAAATAAAGGATTTGTATTTATAATTCTAGCAGCTAGATTTATGAAATGAGTTAGTAGTGAAAAAGACTAATTTTATCCCAGTCTTGAGTCAAAGGCTGAAATCCAAATTCTATCAGGTGATCTTCATAAAGTTGTTTGATAAACCTCATCTATGCTTGGTTTAAACTGAGTCTGATTTTCTCATCAGCATTAAGCCTGCTTTCATACTACTACAACAATTACAGATGTCACTTCATTTGCATGCACTTTAGGGATGTTTGTACATGTTGAAGCAGTTTAATGAGGATTTAATGCATTCCAGAGAATGGAGTTTGGAGATATCAAAAGCTCAACTGTCACAAGTACTATATTTTATTGATATTAAATTAAGAGCAACTCTCAGCAGTATCCAAATACTTCTAGTTGCACATAAAATGCTTCTTGTGATGTATGTTGTTTCTTAACAGGACATCTGAGCAGCATAAATTTGTAATCTTACTCTTTTTTTCCCACTGACTTTTTAAAATATAATTCAGACAAGCAAAATCCTCATATCACTTTTGAATCTGATAAAACAACAACACAATAGAAACAATATTTTGTTGAGACAGAATGGAATACTGGTGGATGTTTGCCATCTTCTGCAGAGATATCACTACTACTATGGCTTGTACATTGTTCTAAGTAATGAAGGGGAAGGGGTGTCAAGGTAAAGGCCCTTAACTTTAATATAACATCTCAGGGAAAACAAAGTACTACAAGGTGTTAAATTAAACAATATCCTCTGCTCAAATATGCTTTTCCAGCAAAACTAAAGTGTCAGCTCAATCAGAAACATTGAAAAGGCCAAAGAATGTTGATAGGTTGGGAAAACATACAAAGAGGCAAACATAGGTTCTGGGAACCAGAAAAAGTCTGATAAAGCCCATAACAACAATTTTCTAGCAGGAAAGTATAATTCATGAAATATTGCCACTACCCTTTCAAAACCCCTGTTCTTTTTTGTAGTCCATTACCTCATAGGTATGCCTTAATTACCTCTCTGACCTCACTAGATTCAGAATATGCTACTTTCAATCAAATACTTGGTCTGTATCCAATCACATAAAAACTCTAATTTACATACTGTAAATCTATATAGATGGAGTGCAACTCCTCCCTTTTTGGGGCCTGTTTTTGCCTCTCGTCCTGTCAAATAAACCATCAAACTAACAGACTACTTCTTAGGCTAACATGTTTCAACGAACACAACTATAGAGTATATCTAAGCTGAATTTGACAATATATGAAAGAAAATATACAGGGGCATCAGGATAAAAAACAACTGATAATGCAACCCATAATTAATCTAGAATTTGCAAATTAATTCTGGAAAATAAAAAAGTGTATAGATTTTCTTCCAACAGTGTTAGCTGCAAGGTGCTTGACATACTATAAAGCATGTTAATCAACAACATTTATGTATAAGGGGCTAATCCAAAGGACAATCATATTCCTTATTCCCCATAGTAGCATGGCTGATATTGGAATGGCATGAAGTTCAACTCTTGTTGATGAACATCAAGAACTTTCAAGTTTTCTTGATAAGAAACTAGAAGTAGAAACTTGGCTTGATATTGAGAAAACATATGGCTGCTTGACAACTCTGTGCCACATATAAATAACATGAAATGAAACAAAATGATGGGGTGGGAGGAAGGACAAAACAGAATAGAGGGAAAAGATACAGTTGACTAGTGTAGGGGTCTCCGACCTTGGCAACTTTAAGATTTGTGGACTTCAACTCCCAGAATTCTGGGAATTGAAATCCACAAGTCTTAAAGTTGCCAAAGTTGGAAACTCTGGACTAGTGAGTAGAAAGTTCTATCAAATTTTTTTAAAAAAAGACTAGAAGTTCATTACTCAGAGTAAAATACTTTCATTGTCCATATGTTAAAAGGTGTGGTTGGGATCCAAAATCTTTACTTCACAAGCACAGAAAGGTAACCTGTCAGTACTTTTGTTACAGCAGATCAAACACTGACAAAAATATACACAATAAGCATGGTACTCCCCAAGTGTTGCAACTTGTTAAGCAAAACCCAACTGAATCATTTTAAGAGTTCCACTTTTCCCTTGTCTATGGTCAAGGTAGTATTCAAAATAGGTCAAAATAGAAGAGGATACATTCATATGTATACTTTCAACCAGTCCAACATACAGTGACATAACCAAAATATTTCAAAAGGAACATTTTCTGTGTGTTTTTGTTGAAAACTAAGCATATATCCCATTAAAATGATATAGCTCAGAGGGAAAAATTGAGGGGATGTCAAAAAGAGAAAATTTTAAAACTTGCTATGGAAATTGTATATTTGCATATCCATTCTAACTACAGATTGAATCTTCTGCAAATATTTTGATCTTCTTAATTCTAGTCTGCAAGTATGGTAGAAAGAACCATTAACCCCACATTATCAGTCCTATCAATTATTCATTATATTTGGCTATCTATCCCATACTTCTGAAAACTGCCAGTGAAAGTGTGATAACACTTTAAAAGTATACTAATTTAGCTAGGCTTCCTTCTTATGTTTACCTGACACAAGTGAATAATGACTAAGTAATATGTTTGCCTTGCAATATGTTTTCACCAGAGAATATTTTAAAAGTATAATTGTTCACAGCTGCTTAACAATGATGGACAGTTGATCTTAATTACTAATCAAGCATCTGGGAGGGCCCTTTGCTGCAGTTTAAAAGGTTTATCCAATTATTTTTGATGAGAGAGGTTAAAGTGGCATTAACCATCATTAACGCAAATAAATTAATGTCAAATAAATGGAAAGACCCCTGACAAATATGCTTTAAGTCAAGGTTTACTTCAAATATCTCTTTGCTTTCTTCCTTTTCTTCCCCACTTAAATCATAATTTTGCTCAAGGAAAGATATGAGAGAATCAATAGATATGGCATGAACACACTAAATGCTGTCTTCCAGCCTTTTTTGAAAGGCCAAGTTAAAAATCAGGCATTTTAATGAGGTAAATCATCAATTTATCAGGGATCAGGTAAAGATAGCAGGAAAGATTTTGAAACTTGGAGATCTTCCATAATTTCTCACTATCATATGTTATCCCAAACACAGTCAAGGCAGGGTTATTTTGAGCTTCTCATATTTCTCACTTTTTCTGGATTGCATAAATGTTTCTGCAAGTTATTCCCCAAGTTCATTCTTTTCTTCCCTCCCCAGCAACTCATTCAAAGTTAATTCTTTCTCTATTCCTAAGGTAAATTCTAAAACCCATTTACACCATTATTTTCAGAGTACTTGAATCACTCAATGAGAACTGAAATTTAATTTTTTTAAAAATTCTAAATGATTTTTTTGCATGAAGTCAAATATAGACAGTATTTAACATTCTTTCTTCAAAATCCCTGAAAAAGCAAGCTGCATTATAAGCCTTGCATGTTTTTAAGCAAATCCATATGATACAATGCATTTTCATTATCTTTTTACAAATACCACATCTTGCAGGAAGTATGTTTTTTCTTACGCACACACACACATACACACACAATGGGGGCAGGCAAACATTTTGCAGTGGTGGGCCATTGCTTGTTTTGCTTAATTTTATTTATTTATAAATTTGTATACTACCCATCAAACTTAAGTGACTAATTAGAATTCCAAAAGCCATGGATGTTAAGTCTGCATGAAGAGTCAGACGCGAAGAGTTCCAGCAAAGAGTTTATTCAGTGACTACAGCTCGAATGGACCCGAGTTGGCTGGGCTACGGCTGCCTCTTATAGCCTGCAGCCATAGTTGCCAGCCAATGGGAGTGCAGGGTTTCTTCCCGCACTATTTAAACCAATACCATTTGACATTTTACAAGAACAGTTCAAATAAACCAATAACATTCAAACCTACATACATAACAATGGAGATACAAAAAATGAGCCATGATGTTAAAAGGAATAGAATTGGACATATTGGTCTTATAAAAATAAACAAATAAATGGTAGATTAGGAAGGCTGCTCCACATTGATCTTTGATCTTATTTGGACTTAAAAGAGCCACGACGGTGCAGTGATTAGAATGCAGTACTGCAAGCTACTTTTACTGATCACCGGCTGGCAGCAGTTCGGGTCTCAACGGCTCAGCCTTCCATCCTTCTGAGGTGGGTAAAATGAGGATTGTTGAGGGAAATATGCTGACTCTGTAAACCACTTAGAGAGGGCTGTAAAACACTGTGAAGTGGTATATAAGTCTACGTGCTATTGCTATTGTTAAAAAGCCCCTTTCCCTGAACCCTCAAAAATATAAAAATCAGCAATTTCAGCAATACAATTCTCTACATCTTTAAGAAAGCAAAAAAATGGGTCAAAGTGCTGTATGCCAGCCCAATGGCTGTGCATGCAAGCACAACTTCAGCTCACCAAGCTATTCTTCCTCAGCTTTCAAATAAATATATTGAATAACAAGATAGGTTAAACTGTTCTATGTATTTCAAAAGAGCAGGCTGTCTACCACATCTCCACATGACCAAACAAAATATTGTTTATTATGGTCCTTCACCAGCTTTTCTAATTTAAAACAACAATTTGTAATGGGGGGGGGATGACAATGGCACAATGGCATATCTAATTACAGGTAGTCCTTGACTTACAACCAATCACTTAGCGGCAAGCTCCATTACAGTCTTAACTTAAAAACTTTAAAAAAATGGTTTCATGCAATTGTACAACAGTATACAGTAGATATTTGACCACATGGTACATGAATGTGGGGTTAACATCTCTCAAAAAGTAATAAACATGATTAAACTAAAGTAATTGGGGAAGGTAGTTATCATTTTATATCTTTGTATCCATTGGGTTTGCATTATTCACTTACCTTGATAGATATGCTTTCCAAAAAAAAAGGGAAATCACTCATATTTAGTCTGACTTTCTAAACAGTAAAGATTGTACCTTTCACAAATCTACAGAAGATTGTCCTGGGAAAGCATATATTTTAACACTTTCTAAAATGATGTGATTTGAATAAAGAAGTGAAACATATTTTCTTCAATTGAAACTGGAAAAAAATCAGCAATCAGGGATTTTGACTGCAAAGTTTAGGAGTTTAGGGACTCTACTTTGAATTTGCTCGAAAATACAAGTGTGCCCAGGTATATTTACTGCTTCCTTATAACCCCTAAGATATAAATTTGAATTATCAGTGTGAGTTGGGTATCATAGTGAGCCATTGAATGCCATTACTCTTTTCTATATTCTAATTTATTAGGCAAACCATAAATTAGTCTCTCAGTTGTTGCAGCAAGTTCTGCATGTTAATTTGTTCATTATATATCATTTGGTATTAAAGAATGATTTGTTTGTTGTCGGTACTGGAAAACATGCAGCTGCCATTTTGTCCAATAGAAAGCTGCTTGAAAAATGATTAAGATTCTTTATTGTAATCAGTTCATCTGAAAAGGATAATGACCATCAACTGCATGTTTTCCCCCTTTCCTTAAGTAACATAGACTTTCTGTACATCCTTACCCCATTCCTGGATAAAGCCAGCAGTAAGGCACATGCTACAATTTCCATGCCACACACCTTTTGCAAATCTTGGGATTGAAGGGATGAGAACAATGGCAAATACAGCTGAGATTTAGTATGCAAGAATAGCAATAGCTATAGCACTTAGATTTTATATACTGCTCCATAGTGCTTTTCAGCACTCTCTGTTTACAATGTCAGCATATTGCTCCCAACAATCTGGGTTCTCATTTTACCAACCTTGGAAGGCTGGAAGGTGGAGTCAACCTTGAGCCAGTGAGGATGAAACTCTTGGCAGAGTTAGTCTGCAATACTGCATTCTAACCACTGGACCAACATGGCTCCTATAGAATAGAATTCTTCTCATAATAATTGCTAATATTTACAGAATATGGAGATGAAAGGTGTTCATGGTTTGTCCATGACTGCCTGCAATATTCAAGCTGGAAGACAGCACCATATTAAAGGCCCCAAATATTGGGAAGATTGCATGTCTTGATGAGGTTCTGTGATGAAAGAGTCAAAAGACTTTTTATATTTTTTACACATAGAAATGAGGGACCAGTCATTTTTTGCTAACTGCAGATGAGCACGGATTACTACCATCCTCTTTTGTTCATCTATTGGCTAAAAAGGAATATTATGATTGGTGGTACAGTGGTTAGGATGCAGGCTAATTCTGCTGACTGTCTGGAGTTTGATACTCACCAGCTAAAGATTGACTTAACCTTCTATCCTTCTGAGTTTGGTAAAATGAGGACTCATATTGTTGGAGAAAATATGCTGACTCTGTAAACTGCTTAGAGAGGACTGCAAAGTGGTATATAAGACTAAGTGCTATTGCTATTATAGTTAAATTCTGGTGATCATGCATTATATGAACTATCCCCTCAATGTAATGGATGTCAGTCTAATTAGGTAGACTAGACCAGTGGTGGGATCAAATTTTTTTACTACCGGTTCTATGGGCATGGCTTGGTGGGCATGGCAGGGGAAGGATACTGTAAAATCTCCAGTGAGAGGTGGAATTTGCCGGTTCTCTGAACTACTCAAAATTTCTGCTACCAGTTCTCCAGAACTGGTCAGAACCTGCTGAATACCATCTCTGGACTAGACTAGTAATCCAACTAAAACTACTTTTATTGAGAATGATTATAATAACCAAATCTTGCAAATCTAATTCAGCTGTATCTTCTTTTCTTGTTATACCCAAGTGAGTTAGGGAAGGGTCTATTGAAGTTTCTGAATAACTTCTTGTTGTGAACTCAGTTTTTCTATTCCCTTTATTATTGCTTTGGTAATGGATTTGGCCTACCTATGCCAAGGGCATTTTTTTTCTGTATAGATAGGAAGGCTGATGCCCTGGAAGACTCCATAGTATATTGTTTTGTCATTTAATCATTGCTATCAAGAAAAATGATATGTCATTAATGGCATGCTTTACAACACTGCAGGTTAATATTGAAACAACTTGTTAATCACTGATGTGAAAATGGTGCACAATTATATTCAGATGAACATAGTTATACTATAAGAACCTCATATAGTGGGAGGTTTTAGGCTGAGAAGTCCTGTAATTTTTTAATTCAAATTTATATCCCGCCCTTCTCCAGAGACTCAGGGCGGCTTACAATTTTTTGGGAGCACAACCCAATGCGCTCAGCAATAGCCTTCATTCCATTGTATATGCCTGCTTATTACTAGGGCTTTTTTTGCCCCCCCCCCAAAGCGGCATTTTTATAAAGTCAGCTTATTACCCCCAACAATCTTGGGTCCTCAATTTACCTACCCTGAGAGGTTGGAAGGCCGAGTCAATGTGATTCCAGCCTTTATTTAGACATAGAGATAAATCACATTTACATACCATTCAAAAGAGATAATAAAGGAGGCTAAGAGAAATACAAAAATATCAAAACACAACCTTAGTAGTCAATACCCAGGTAAGTAAGGATTAACACCAGATACACAATCAAACAGAAAACAATACTCTAATCAAGGAATTGCCAAGGAGAAAACCACACTCCCACCAATACTGGCAGGACAAGCTACTGTGTATAAGCAGGGACCAAACTCCATGAAGGATTGATGAAGTTACTTAGTTGAGTAATGAAATGTCTGCAACCAAACTACCAGGCTCAGAGAGTGCCAAGGACTCCGCTGTTTAATTATTAATTTGCTAAGTTATTTACTCATCTACTTATTTACCTAAAAGAACACAAACAATATTTCAGGAGTCAATAAAGAGAGACTTTGAACTTGGTACAAATTTGGAAACATCCATAAACATAGATACTTTAGAAGAAATATATAATGAATTTGTTATTACTTAGGAGTCTTGTCCTTCACTGCAAATAAATTACTTACCACTTAGTTTTAGTGTAAGTTACTTGTGGCTAAGAATGCAATGTTTGGCAAAGGAATAAATTTAATTAAATTCATTAGGGAGAGCAATCAATGGGCCAAATTAACTTATCAATTTTGTGATTCTTTTTCATCTCTTTTTTTAAAAAGAAAAATAACAGCTTTCAATTCTCCTTCATTTCTTACCTTAACAACTGTCATAGCTTTAGACAAATGACTCAGTGGAGGATACAAATATCTTTTTATGCAGATGGGGACAGGATATTTTAAATTCAATGATCAAGCCAAATGGTTGCCATATCCCTTCATATTCTGTTAAAATTAGGATTAAAGTAAATGTGATTCACACATCATATCTAATTTGGGACTAAGAAACGTAGCTTCCTATAGATACATAGTATATACACCATATTTTATTACAGTACTTTATATTTTTCTGCAATGAAAAGTATGGAGGGGGAATTGGCTGCATCTGTTAGCTACAAATGGAGTTCATGGGTCCAAATCAGTCACATCTTAAGAAATGAAAAGCTTTTAGATCCCACTGCTTCAAAATTGACAGACCATGGGAAGTCACATTTGGAGGGAGTGTGTACTTACATTTGGAATAGTGTCATGGGGATGGGAGATATTGGGGGGAGGTAGATGGGAAAAGAAATGAGATGGTAGGGGATGCCACTGCAGTTGTGAAAGGCTTGGGGAAGTATAATGGGAGACAGTAAATGTGCTGCTTTGGGGAGATGGTCTTAGTATTTAATATTGGTACTCTGCTTGGCTCTACGACCTAGATTCTGGAGTTTGGGTGACTGTGGACTTCACTGCTTCTGCTGCTTAATGTCAGGTCAACATTCAGTAAAGCTGACTTTATTCATAATTTAATTGTAGATGGGAGGACTGACCTAACTTTCATCTCAAAGACCTGGTTGGACACTAAAGGAGAGAATTGCTTCTTTGAAATATGCCCTCCTGGATTTCAGCTATGACATCAGCTGTTACTCCAGGGCAAGGATGAGAGTGTGGTAGTTGTTATTCCTGAGTCTCTGGTGGCCTCCAGGGACCCTGACCCAGACATCACCAGATGTGAGACCCTCTTTGTGAGATTTGCCATAAGCATCAGGGGAGCTCCTGATGACACTAACCCTAACCCTGGCTCTTCTTCCCTGCAGTATAAATTCACCCCTGCCTTTGCTCCTGAACTTTTTGTCCAGACTGGCAGTGGAGTTCCCCAGGCTTAAGGGTTTGTTTGTTTGTTTGTTGGTTTGTTTGTTTGTTTGTTTTGGGGGAGGCTTAAATCTGTTGTCTCTGAGTTCAGGTTTGAAGGAGGCACACAGAGTTCATGGCCTCCATGGCACCATGAACCTGATTCAACCTATTCATGGCCCAACTCACACAGGCATCAGTCTTCATGATCCTTGAAAAGCTAGTTGGGTCTGGGCCACCTGCATTTCAGTGGAAACCTATTTCCAAATGGGTGAGGCTTTTCCTATCCTTGCCAAGGCATTCTGGACAGTTGCAGTTTTCATATGATCTTCAAAGCATGTAAACCATGTTGTTGAAGTCCAGTTAGGAGGTGATTAAGATACAATTGTTCATGACAAGTTCTCCTGTTGCATAAATGGGCACAATTAACACATTAAATGAACTCATGGAAAGTTTCTCCTGGCCATGACTGTCACTTATTTTTCAAGAAGACTTGACAGCCAATCAATCAGTTTTGTTAAGTCAGAGCCTATTTTTCCTTATCCAAATACCCTCCAGAAATTGGGAAATTTTAATTGAACAACATTTCCTATCCAACCCTACTAACTGCTAAACAAAATAAATATGCTTTACATCTTGCTCTGACAGTTTTGCTATATTCAAAATCTCATGAGCTGCCAAGAAAAGTGAATGCAAATATGGAGACTTGTTACTGAGAGAGTTGTACAGCTGGTCTCCGAATGCTCAAATTTATTAAACATGAATACACATTGCTGGCATACATAAATTTACCTTCTGAGATTTGAAGACTGAGACAATTGTCTCAAAACCAACAGGAGGAGGAAAGCTAATCCTGGGGTAATAAAGATCTCCTGGGGTCTAGATCTGGAAACTCTGCCAGCATTTTCTGGGACAATCTGTCACAAACATTCCAGTCTTCTAGTGTTGACAAGTAAAGAAAGAAGGGGTATCTGAAGTAAGATTTTCTAGATTTCAACAAAACTCAGGAAGCACTGGTTGGAAGTTTGTGCTTAATAGTTTGTACCTTTTGTTCATAGTAGGCATGGAAAACTGATACTAAATCAACCAAAATAAACATCACAACAGGGTAAAGGATAATACAAGAATGTTTCAAAGGAAAAAAAATCTCCAGAGAGCAGGAAGTTGAGCAAAAAACTTCAGACAGAATAAAATGTATTGATTTGCCTGTCCCAAGAAGAAAATTCATAGTTGAGAAGAAAATCCATAATGAATCAAAGAAATATATAAGCCCCATTCAAGCATTCCAGATCTTATGTGATGAGGATCAAATGAAGATCATTTCAACAGCTTGCTAACATTTTGCAAAATGATTGAAGAGAGGGAAAATATGCCTCTGTGTATAGTTCCTGTCATAATGTTGGATCCCATGCAATTAAAATTTTAAGAAGGGCAGTGTTTCTGTGATTTTTGTTTCTTTTAATGGGAGAACCAATTAGGCTAAGGTTGTAATAGCATTGACAAGGAATGCAACTTGGTCTTCTCTCACTGCATTAGGAATAGAATGTAAGAAGAATCTTGCTGGAAGTCATTTCATTGACATTATTTTGTTCTGAGTAATTTAGATTTAGGAAAGAAAATAAGCATTCAAATATTTTCTACCAGCATTAACATATTTACTATCTTTTTATTTCCAAATAACCAACCTAATGTAAGTCTAGTGAATATATTTTTAAATGTAATTAGGGAGCCAGTTTGGTGTAGTGTTTAAGGTGTGAGGCTAAAAATGGGAACACTATGACTTCCAGTCCTACCTGGACATAAAGTCAATTGGATGACCTTGGACCAGTCAAGCCAAAGGCAAATCACTTTGGACCAATTTTGGAGAAGAAAGCTGCAAGAACCTGTCTAGGCATTTGTCAGGATATAAAGGAACAACCCCACCCCAAAAGTGATTGAGACTGAGTACACCTCAGATGAATAAAATCTAAGTTTTATAATTTTATTCCTGGGGGATTTTGCCTATAAAATTATATTGATTTTATCAGCTCTCAAACCACATAAAATTATGAGAAGAAAGAGGACCTGGTCCAAAGTGTTTTGCCTTTGCCTTGAATGACTGGTCCAAGATCACACAATTGGCTTTATGTCCAGGTAGGATTGGAAGTCATGGTGTTCCCATTTTTAGCCTCACACCTTATTTATTTATTTATACTTGAACTTGTATGCCGCCCCATCTCCGAAGACTCGGGGCAGCTCACAGTTAAAAACATATACAATAAATATTTAAAAAATAATTAAACAAAGACAAGCCCAAATATAAGACGTAAAAACAATAAACATTAAAACCCTCCCTCCCCCAAGGAGGGGTCACAGCCCAGGTTGGTCAAATAACCAGGTCTTTAGTTCACGGCGGAAGGTGCGGAGATCGGGGGCCAGGCGGAGCTCCAAAGGCAGTTGATTCCAGAGGTCAGGGGCCGCGACCGAAAAGGCTCGTCATCAGGGAATCGCCAGCTGGCACTGACCCTAAATACTACACCAAACTGACTCCCTAATCACATTTAAAAATATATTAACTAGACTTACATTAGGTAATAGATAAATTGAAGAATACAGACAAAATAATCAGAGATAGAATGAGAGAAAAAAAGGAATATATTAAATCGAGAAATTACATTAACAGAATTAAAGGAAGCAATCCAAAATCAGAAGCCAAATAAGACCCCGGTGCCAGACAGCCTACCAGGAGAATTATATCAAAAATTAGGAGAATCATTGGAACTAGTATTACTGGAAGTATGTAGTATGTTAAATGCAAAAATACCGGAATCGTGGAGAGAATCATATATTACCTTGATACCAAAAGAAGGTACCGATGTTAATCAAATCAAAAATTATAGACCAATATTGCTCTTGAATGCCGACTACAAAATTTTTATGAGTATCATTGCAGGAAGGACAAAAAGGATTTTAAACGAAATTATACATAGTGGTGAGAATGGATTTCTACCGCAAAGACAAATAAGAGACAACATTAGAATAGTAATGAACATATTAGAATATTATGAAATGCAACCAGGAAGACAAGTGGCCCTTGTCTTTCTGGATGCACAAAAAGCATTTGACAATTTAAATTGGGAATTTATGGTAGGTTAAATTAAGGAAATGAAGTTTGGAGATAGATTTGATAGAGTTTCCCGGTTCTCCCATGTTAGCCCCCTCCTGTGCTGCCTGCATTGGTTGCGGTTGCCCCGGGTGAGATTCAAGGTTTTAACTTTAACATACAAAGTCCTACATGACATGGGTCCTTATTATTTAAGGCGACTGCCTGCGACATACTCCTGTCACAGACAGGGACTCCGGTCCCATCAGCCGGGCAATGCCGGCTGGCGGTCCCCGACACGTGCCTACTCTGTCGCGGTCCCTGAACTCTGGAACCAACTTCCCTGGAGCTCTGCATGGCCCCGACCTCCACACCTTCGCCATGACCTGAAGACCTGGTTATTTGACCAATCCGGGCTGTGACCCATGGGTGGGGTGGTTTTAGATTTTGGTGGTTTTTAAGTTTTGTATTAATTGGGACCATTAGTTTAATTCTTTTTAAAATATTTATTGTGTTTGTTTTTATTGTAAGCTGCCCCGAAGTCTTGGAGATGGGGCGCATATAAGTCCATTAATAAATAAATAAATAAATAAATAAATAAATAAATTTGAAAAATTAATAGAAACAGTTTATTCTTCTCAAAAGGCCAATATAATAATAAATGGAGATATAACGAAGGCATTTAGAATAACAAAAGGAGTCCGACAGAGATGCCCACTGTCATCTCTGTCCTTTATTTTGACACTAGAGACACTATTAATAAAATTAGGAATAATTCAGAAATACAGGGAATAAAAATTTAAAAAGAAGAGTATAAACTACAAGCATTCGTGGATGATTTGGGTTTTTTTATTGAGGAGCCACTAGAATCAGCCCCAATTTTGATAGAGGAATTAGAAAAATACAGAGAGATTTCAGGATTTAAAATCAACAGAGACAAAACCAAAATGCTAATGAAAAACATAACAATTAGAAATAAAAAGGAGTTAGAAAAGGTAATGGGACTACAAATCACAAAAAATTAAATATTTAGGAATATGGTTAACAGCAAAGTGCTCCACAGTAAAAGAAAACAATTACACCAAATTATTCAATCAAATTAAAAAGATTTGGAAAAATGGGGGACTTTACAATTATCATTATTAGGAAGAATAGCAACTATTAAAATGAATGTCCTACCAAAGATTTTATATTTATTTCAAACAACTCCAACAAAATTAGATAAGAATTTTTTAGAGAACTTAATAGAATAATCACAAAAATTGTGTGGGCAGGCAAAAAAGCCCGAATAAAGTTAAAAGATTTACAGGATTGCAAGAGCAGAGGTGGCCTTGGGCTTCCAGATTGGGAACAATACCATAAGGCAGCAATACTTGCATGGCTATGAGATTGGATCAATCTAAGGAAAAAAAGAATATTAACCATAGAAGGGCATGACATACAAGAGGATGGCATGCCTTCCTGTGGGACAAAGAAAACAAGCCATATCTATACTTTTATAGGCATAAAATAAGAAATGTGCTGATACAATCATGGAAACAAATAAAGAATAAATATTATTTGAACATTCCAAACTGGGTATCTCCCTTGGAAGCAGTAATCCACCCCAATATAATGGAGGTTAAGAAAACAGCTTGGTATAGGGAAATTCTAGATGACCAAGGAACTTAAAGAGCAGACAGAAATTGGAAGAGAAGGGAATAAAACTGGATTGGTGGGCCTATATGCAAATTCAAACAAGACGTAAAAAAGACAGTGAGGAATTTGAAATAGATAATGAAATACAAACACTAGATAAAATCTTGATTGGCCCAGAAGAGAAATTATTATCAAAGTTACATAAAAATTTATTAGAATTTGAAAGAGCGGAAGAAATTGTGAAAGGAACGATGATTGCATGGGGTAGGAACATTGGACATACTATTGATCTGGAAGAATGATAAAAGATGTGGAATGTGAATTATAAAATAACAAAATCGGTGGCATATAAGGAAAACCAACACAAAATGTTCTACCGTTGGCATTTGGCACCTTCAAGACTGGCTAAGATTTACCCAAACTTAAAACCAAATTGTTGGAAGTGTGGACAACAACAAGGTACCTTCTTTCATTCTTGGTGGACATGCCCCAAAGCGAAAAAATACTGGAAAATGATTCAAACGTGGTTGGAAGAGTTAACTAAAAACAAAATTGATTTTGTCCCAGAATTATTCGTCTTAGGAATAATAAAATAAAACTATAATAGGAAGATAAAATATCTTATATTACATATATTAACAGCAGCAAGAATTTCATATGCTCATTTCATGTGCTCAGTATTGGAAGGAAAACTCTATACCACCTAAAGGCTTAGATTAGAGTGTGTGGAAATGGATAAATTAACTATGGAACTAAAAGGGAAAACAGACACAGAATACAATGCAGTATGGGAAACATGGTGTATTTGGATAGATAATAGATATAAACACAGAAATTGTAAATAATGTATATAATAAATAAGAGGCTATTATGCATTGTAAGTTTTGATAGGACACATAAATGTCATACCACTGTTTAATAACTATTGGTAATATGTATAAATGGGAAAAAATTCAATAAAGCATTATTTTAAAAAAGGAAATAAAAAGATAATAAATATGTTAATGCTGGTAGAAAATATTTTAATGTTTATTTTCTTTCTTAAATCTAAATTACTCAGAACAAAATAATGTCAATGAAATGACTTTATATATATGTTGCAACTATTTTGAAGTATGGATCCTGCTACAGTTGCTTTAATACCTAGTAGTTTCCTCACTCTGCTTCTGCTGCTTCTATTCTGCCAAATGAGGTAAATGTTTGGTGCTCTCTGAGCTTGCTTGTCTGGTTTTTTTTTGTGCAAATGTTTCTTTGCAAACTAGGTAACTTCATCAGTGTAAGTTGACTAGCTCTGATGATGTTATCTAGTTTGGGTAATGAAAGAGAGCACCAAGGATCCATCATTTCAACACTGAGCTACAAATACTTTCTTTTATTGGAGGGAAATCCTTTTGTTTATTGTTTGGCTTATGTTGTTAGAATTCAAGCATCTATGGCACACACATATAGAAGCACACTTTTGCCGATAGACAAGAGAGTCAAAGAGCATAATCCAACCCCTTCTTTCTTAGCCCAAAGTCAGTAGCAGCATAGGCTAAAAAAGAACAGGAGAGAGAATCCCACACTTTTCCTTCATTTCATGTCTGAGAATTTTTGATAATGTAGTGTAACAATACCATCATTCAAGAAACATTTTAGATAATAGAGAAGCTCAAAAGCTAGGACACAATGCATGGAGGTCTTCAGAACTGGGAATGAATCTTGATATTCTGAGGAAATGGTTAATGCATCTTACTTGAGCTAAATGTTTGTTGGTTTTCCACAAATCCATACTTTTGACAACCCAAAGATGTTTATATCACTGTAAAGGGTTACCTGCTTAATAACAGTTAATGTTATTAAGCATGAATATTTTGTCTCTCAGTAAATTTTGTCTTAAACTCTCCTTTTTTATGACTATAGAGATTCTCAATCATCCAAGTCAGTGTTGTCCCAAAGATGCTTTTACAAAAGACAACTGGACTTTATTTTCCCTTGAAAACTTTTTGCTGCTCATCCAACTGAAGATGGGGTGAGAAGCAAAATATTTTTAAGGAAATAACCAAGAAAATCCAGTTGCCTTTTAGAAAAGCAATTTTGAATCTCCTTCTTTGTGATATTCAGAAATAGTTTTGAGTTCTGAAGCAGTGAGCATTTGATAAGCACTCATGTTTTAATATAGTCTGGAAAGAGGCTATTCGTATTGTGTTAGAAATTTGTGAGTGCTTAAAATGAACACCTTTTTTCAAATGTATCCTCCTCCCACCTTGATTATCAGGCTAATCATCTTGGCCTGATATTCCAGAATAATTAGGCCTTTAACAAATTATTCTTTTATTCCTCCTTTGCTGATGACCTGTTCCCCAGAGATGGAGCTGTGCTGAAACACACAGATGGCATCATTTCCGTTTAAGCTGTCTGCAATCTATGTTCTTTTGAAAGGTACTATAGAGGGAATTCATTGGTGAATCCTATTCATTTTAATGGAATTTAAAGTGTTGAAACTGTCAGGTTCAGTCAAATTACAGACTAGCCAGTGGGAAAATAATAATAATTTATCCCACTCCTAGTGAGGGTACTACTTTGATGTGATTATGGGGTTTGCATGCTGAGAATTATACCACAGACTCAACCATATTAGACAGGTCTCATCAAAGGAGCCAGATGAAGAGTGTCTCTCCCATAAACAATATGGTGAGATGTAATTTAAAGATTAGATGTAATCTAACCTGGATCAGTCTGGAACAGTACTGCATTAATAAGGGCTGTGATAGATATTGGAATCCCTGGACATCTAGTAACAAGAGGGCTACAGGACTGTTGATGAAGCAGTCAGGGCCAGCATTTGGAAGAAAATGTCTATGGAGATTTTCAATCATCCAGGTCATGGTTGTCCCAAATATGCTTTTCAAAAGGCAATTGGACAAGAAAGTCTAGTTACCTTTTGAAAAGCACCTTTGGGACCACTGGAAGAAAAACTGTTACCCATTGCAAATATACAAAGACCAAAAACAACGAACTCATGATTGATATTACAAATCAAGTCCAATGAAAAAAAGAGGCTGTCAGAGAAGAATGCACAGAAAGAACAACATCCAGAAATGAGAAATAAGAGAAAAGAGGCAGGCAGATCAATGTTGATATATAATATAAAATAAAGTATTCACAGAAGTAGAATTTGAAGAACTGCATAGGTCTTCCCCAGGGCAAAAACAGAAATTTTTTGTCAGAATTTTTTCTTTGTTTAGCACTATTTCGGATAGTAACCATTCACAATGACAGTGGTTATAAATAATAATAAATGGTAATAAAACAAATCATTTCCCAATCATTGCACTCATTTCAAGCACCTGAGGCATGCCAGAGTGGCAGTAACATTGGCCCAGCTATATGAGAGCTAAAATGGATGGCATCAACCAGTGTTCTTTGCGGAATTTAAAATTAAATTGGAAAAGGAAATGAAACTCTTCTTTGAAGAAAATAAAGAAAAAGATACATCCTTACAAAACATCTGGGATACAGCTAAAGCAGTTATGAGAGGAGTAGCGATAAACTATATGGCGAATAAAAATAAGAAAAAGAAGATACAGCTAAATGCAATAGAAATGGAATATAGAAACCTAGAGATGAAACTACAAGAAGAAGTGAAACAGAAAGAGATTAAAACAAGAATGGACTTAATAAAACATGAAATAAATCTGTTGGAAAAAAAAGATTTAGCCCAAAAAATGAAAAGAATAAAACAAAATGTATTTGAGAACACCAATAAACCAGGAAGATGGCTAGCCTGGAAATTGAAAAAGCAAGCGGAAAAAAGATGGATTACTAAACTACAAAACGAACAGTGGGAAATATGCTATCAAGAAGAAATGAAAAGGAATATAGCCCAGAAATTCTATGAGGATCTATATAAAGAAGAAGAATTTGTAACAGAAGAAAAAGCGATAAAATATTTTAAGAAAGTAAATCTTCCGAGAATATCAGAAGAGGAAAAAAGTTTATTGAATAGAAGCATAAATTTAGAAGAAGTGATCTGGGCAATAAATAAACAAAAAAATAATAAGGCGGCTGGTCCAGATGCACTCCCTGCTGAACTATACAATTCCCAACAAGAAATATTAGGCAATAGATTACTTAAATTATTTAATGAAGTCCTGGATAAGGCAAAAATTCTGAACTCATGGAAGGAAGCAACAATTACGACTATCCCAAAACAAAAAAACGATTTAACAAGGATAGGAAATTATAGGCCAATATCTCTACTAAACATGGACTATAAAATTTTTGTAGCTATAATAGCAGAAAGACTCAAGAAAATACTAAATAAATTTATACACACAGACCAAAATGGCTTCCTTCCACTTAGACATCTTAGTAATAACATTAGGACAATTTTAGATACCATAGTGTATTATGAAGACTGTAGTGGAGAACAGGTAGCATTATTATTCCTGGATGCTAAAAAGGCCTTTGATAATGTAAAATGGAGTTTTGTTCTGCAACAAATTAAGTATATGGATTTCGGGCAAAAGTTTCTAAATGTAGTAGCTGCCATATATGATAAACAACAAGCTAAGATATTAATAAATGACCATACAACAGACAAATTTGAAATACAAAAAGGAACAAGGCAGGATGTCCATTATCACCATTATTATTTGACTTTAGAGACACTAACGAGAATAATTGGAAAAGAACTGGAAATAAAAGGACTAAAAATAAAGAAAGAAGAATACAAACTGCAAGCCTTCGCTGACGATTTGGTTTTTATTTTAGAAGTTCTGCAAAACTCGGGATTAAAACTAATAGAGAAATTAGAGGAATTTGGCGAAGTAGCGGGACTAAAAATTAACAAGGAAAAAACTAAAATACTAAAAACCTGACAAATACACAAAAAGAAAATTTAACAATGATAATGGACATCCAGATGACAAACAAAATTAAATATTTGGGAATTGTAATTTCGACAAAATGTATAACGCTTAAAGAGGATAACTATATCCCACTAATTAAAAAAATAGCTGAAGATTTCAGAAAATGGAGCAATCTAAGACTTTCTCTTATGGGGAGAATTGCATCAATAAAAATGAACATATTACCAAAATTACTATTTTTATTTCAAAATGCTCTGGTAAAATTAGAATTTTTTTTAATCAATTGGATAAGCTAGTATCAAAATTTATTTGGCAGGGAAAAAGCCCAGAATTAGCCTGAAATTGTTACAAGATGCTACTGAAAGGGGAGGATTTGGTTTACCGGACTGGGAAATATATTATAGAGCAGCCACTCTAACCTGGATTAAAGATTGGATAAGTGTTAAAAACAAAAGAATATTAACATTAGAAGGATATAACCTACAGGCAGGGTGGCACGCTTTTTTGTGGCAAGACAAACACCAAATTCATGGTTATTTCCAAAGGCACAAAATTAGGCAGACTTTACTAAGTGCATGGAACAAAATTAAATCTCAATTCTACGCTGAAATACCAACTTGGCTATCTACATTGGAAGCGTTAATGTACCCACATTTATTGCGACGAGGACAGGTCATTACATATGAGGACATATTAGATGAGAAGGGAAACTTAAGAACAAGACAGGAGCTGAAAGATTTGGGATTTGAGATAGAATGGTGGGCCTACTTACAATTACAATCAAGGTATAGTAAAGATATGAAAGAATGGGGTATTAGTAAATGGAAAACAGAATTAGATAAAATATTATTAGGAGCGGACGAGAAATTGATTAAAAAAATTTATAAAGTACTATTGGAATGTAAATTGGAAGAAGAAAAGGTGAAAGAAACGATGCTGGCCTGGATGAAAGATTTTGGATATGGTATAAATCTGGAAGATTGGCAAATTTTATGGGACAGGAATAGGAAAATTACCCTGGCAGCATCATATAAAGAAAATTTACTAAAAATGTTTTATCGATGGCACATCTTCCCATCAAAACTAGCAAAAATGTATCCAAAATTATCTCCTAAATGCTGGAAACAATAAAGAAATTGGAACATATTACCATGTATGGTGGAAATGTGAAAAAGCCCAAATATATTGGCTGAAAATCAGAAACTGGTTAGAAGAGATGTGTAAAATTAAAATAGAGTTCAGACCTGAAATTTTCTTATTAGGAATCAATGTGGAGAAATATAATAAAGAGATAATATATTTAACAATCCATGTCACCACTGCCGCAAGACTAGCTCTTGCCCAGAGATGGAAAGGAAATGATATGCCAGAAGAGATGGAAATAATTAGAAAAATTTGGTCGTGCACTGAAATGGATAGAATAACTTAAGAATTAAAATATAAGACTGAATCTGATTATTACAGAATTTGGGAGAAGTTTTACCACTGGTTTAAAAAAGAAAGGAGTAACTCTATCAAAGATGATTAATATTTATGTACATATGTAAATTTGTATTTTTTGTTATGTATGCACCAAGTTCATTGTTTTTAATGGGTTTTTTTCTGTTTGTTCTTCATTAATAAAATTCTTTTAAAAAAACCAGTGTTCTTTGCAGTCTCTCTCTTTCAGTCACATGTTTGCTTAGCAACCATTTCACTTGGTGGCCATTTTTCTGGATTGAATTGCAGTTGCCAAATAAGGACAGACTGCATTGTTTTAATTCTTGTTCTCTTATAATAGTGGTGTTTAAAATTTGAAATGAAGGAAGCTGTTTAGTATCAATTACAGATAATCCTTAACTCATAACTGAGCCCAACATTTTTGTTACTAAGCAAGACAGCTGTTATGTGAGCATTGCCCAATTTTATGACCTTACTTGCTAAGTTAATTACTGCAAAATAGATAGTATCATGGTTAAGTGAACCTGGCTTCCTCCACTGAATTTACTTGTCAAAAGTCCACAAAAGGTGATCATGTGACTCCAGGACACTGCAACCATCAGAAATATAAACCAGTTGCCAAGTATCTGAATTTTGATCACATAACCATGGGGATGCTGCAATGATTGTAAATGTGAAAAATGGTCACCACTCACTTTTTTCAGTGTCATTCTAACTTTAAATGGGCACTAACAAATTATAGTAAGTCAAAGACTACCTTTACACATTTGGATGAGCTTTGGTCAATCCACTTACAGTGGTTCTAGATTCCTTTAGTGCTTGATAAGGAGTGCAAATGGTAAACCTGATGTGAAGTTTGTGTTAAATCTGTTTCTTGAGTTAATCAAATTAGAATGGTCAAGGAAAATCATAAAGTACATAGTGTCAGAAGTTATAGTGGACAAAAAGAAGATGGCAGGGAGTGGGTCATGAAAAAGCAAAGTTCCTAGAATCTCCGGGAAATCAAGCATTAGTACAGAAGGTAATGTTGTTCTTCTAAAACACCCTTCTTCGAACATGTTCAATCTACAACCCTCTGAATTTCCAAACAAAATGGCCAGTGTTGTTATAGCCCCAATACTTACAACTGGTGTAAGGCACTTCAGATATTCATGTATGATAACCATCAACATTCCAAGTGGTAAATTGAATGCTAGATCAGATTTCTCAGTTTAACCTATAACTTTTAAAAATAAATGAATCAGAATATGCCTAGAAATGTATAAAAATTGGATTCCAATGAAAGTTATTTCTTATGGGCAGAAGTTCTTCCTAAAATTCAACTGATTCAAAAATCACAATTGAAATGGAGAAGACTTTTCATTCCATGACATGGCACAGGAGAACAAGAACTTGTGAAATGACTTCATAGCAAGACATTCAGACCCATTTGTAAACAAACTTCATGCCCAATGACTTCATGAAAATGACTTCATACCCAAAGACATTCAAACCCATTTGTAAACAAACTCTATTAGTTAGCCAATAGGATGCATTCATTTCAGTTTAAGCACTGGAAAATCAAAGAGAAAGCTCAGTGCTTATGGTATCTCCAGTTTGGCTAATCATTGTTTTTATAGGAGACAATCAAGGCTGCTAAATTGTCTTCTGTGATTTTGCTGCCTTCCTTGTTCTTCATTATACAAAAAGAGCAATTGGATTATTTAATGCATGGAATAAAAAGAGCTTTAAATTCAAAACCCTGGATTCATTTTTCTTCCTTTCAACTTTCTGCTTCAATTATTTAAACTTTCAAGAGTTAAGCAGCAAGTATATATGCATACATGAAACTAATTTTTTTAAGAACTGGCATACAATCAAGGGCTAAAATGAAGAAAAACTCAGCTCTGACCACTTCATCTAAAACAAATTTTGCAGAGACACTTCAGCATGTCTCTCACTGCCCATCCTACACATTATCAAACTTTTTTTTTAGAAGTCATTCATCATCTACACTGATTTCTTGAAAGAGCTAGGGAAAGATATTTCATCTGTATTTTTTCTAGCTTTTAATTTCTTATATTTTTTGAAGAGGGGGATCTGCTTGAACTAAATTTTGAAGTGCTAGCACTAACCACTATGGTTGTTTATTTTTTTATTTTTAGGATAGTGTGTGGTAGAAAATCACTCTGGAGATTACAATAGAGGTATATTTTAGAGCAACAATTATTCAGGTGTTCTCAGATATCCAGATCAAATTACAGTTAGCAATGGACACTTTTGAACTTTCCTTAAAATTTCTCAGATGTTTTCCCCAGACAGGAATTCCAAATTAACCCATAAGTAAAGAGTTGGTAACTATTACTAGCATAACTTGCCATGCTATAGAAAAATAAACAATATAGTGATATATTTATGTAAAATCCCACTGAGAAATTTCTCAATGATTATTCTTCTCAAGAAATTCTTCCCTGCTTCTTTGAAGCAACAGCTTCTTAATTTAAAGTTAGACCAACATTGCATTTTTAGACAAGCTCAGCAGCAGTAAACAATGAGGTGACCCATGGAAAAAAGTACTTTTTGCTGTTCTTGATATTTCTCATCTAATTCAACCAGCATGACTTTTTAGAGAGCTTCAATGTTTAATTTCACAGTGGCATTGTGGAATGATAATGATTTTCAGTGGCCAATTATTCTTGGAACTGAGTACTCAGCTTTCCCAACTTGGCATATATGAGAAGTGCATAGACAGTTGCTATCATCAAGATTGCAAAAGGCAATATTACACAAATGAATACATGCTGCATAGAAAATGTGATACATAAAAAAGTTCAGCATATGAATTTGAGGCTTTTTAAATTATTATTTTATTAGCCAACCATGATTAAACAGTGTCCAATGTTCTTTTTAAGATGAAAGAAAGGACTCGTTTTCTTTCATTTGTATGAACTGCTATAAATGCTGTATAGTTTCCAAAATCTCTGAATATAAACTGGAATAGGGTTTTTTTTTACTGATTGTCAACAAAAGATAAAATTGCTTCTGGGACATTATTTATCTTTAATCATTATGTAACTAGTAAACATATATGCACCTGTGATATATTCTTATTTATAAGTTGAACTATTTATTCTCTCCTCATCATGCTTAATGTTGGCTTCTTATTGCAAAGTTCACATCTTTCATAATAATATAATACCACCTTGTTATAATACAATATAATAATAATATAATACTCCGTTGTCATGGAAGAGGAGCTTTCAATGCTCTAATGAGGTTGAAAGTTATGCTACCCCAAGAGTCACCCATGCAAGATAGATATTAGTGGATGAGCCAGACTAAGTCTAACTACCAATCCATTTAAAATGGTGAAAAACCGGGAAAATAATAAGGAATCAGTCCTTGCTGGAGTCAACAAGGACCATGTCATATATTAGAGTTCCTGGGCATCTGTTGACAAGTAGGAAAAAGGACTTAGCAGCTAGGACTGGGCAACCAGGGTTTAGCTTTTTTGAATTACTAGAAAAGCAACAATGGTGGATAAAATATACTGTATTTGAAAATTGCACCATTATGACTTGCTATTATAAATCAGAACCATCAAAACACAGTTATTTAAAGTGAATGTTTGAATATTCTGGCGATGGGGATTCTAGTGGTTATCAACATAATGAGGACCATATCAAAAAGCCTGGAGGGCACTTAGAAAATATGTGCATTGACAACATTTCCATCTGTCAATTACACCATCCAGAGCTACTCCTTGAGGGAAATGGACAGACTAGAATTATGAAACATAAATAAATACAAGCAGTCCTCGACTTATAACCACAATTGAGTCCAAACTTTCTGTTGCTATGTGAAACTTTTGTTAAGTGAGTTTGCTCCATTTTATGACCTTTCTTGGCACAGTTGTTAAGTGAATTCATGTATCTAGATTAGTCAAGCTGTTATTAAGTGAATCTGGCTTCCCCATTGACTTTGCTTGTCCAGAAGGTTGCAAGAGGGGATCATGTGACCCCACTGCAATCATCATAATTATGAGTCAATTGCCAAGCATCTGAATTTTGACCATGTGACCGTGGGGATGTTATTACAGTCGTAAGTGTGAAAACTGGACATAAGTCATTTTTTCAGTGCCGTTGTAACTTTGAATGGTCATTAAATGAACTGTTGTAAGTGGCCTGTAAGTGGCCACACTATTGGATCTACACATATACTATGCTGATACATTATGACATTCTTGAGAAGCACTCAATGCATATGAAAGCCAACAGTAGCTAAAGAACCAGCAGTTGTGACTTCACATTGTTGTGAACAGATGATGATGTAGAGGAGGGTGTAACCTACCATAATAATATATCTCATTCTTTGCAGAACAGAAATCAGTTGCAGAAATCCTTCCTTTTGGTGCTCCTCTTCAGGTCCTCCAGAGTAGTAAAGGGGTTGCTTCTCACCCTACCACATCCATAATTTCAATGGGTCTATTCCAGATTTCTTTACCTTTCAAATAATACAAAAGAACATCTCTCTAGCCCTTGTCGATCTCAAGTTCCAAAATGTTTGGATTCTGTTCTGCACAATCATTTACTAAGAAAGCAACATTTTCTAACTTTTTTAATCTACAAGTCAATGAAGTCAAAGAAATAACTGCTACTGTTGATGGTAGTACTAATGGCGATGGCGATTTTGCCTGTGCTAAGCTTAGAATTATGTGAGAGTGATCAACAAGATATAGCAATAGCACTTAGACTTATATACCACTTCACAGTGCTTTACATCCCCCTTTAAGCAGTTTGCAGAGTCAGTATATTGCCCCCAACAATCTGGGTCCTCATTTTACTGACCTTGGAAGGATGGAAGGCTAAATCAACCTTGAGCTGGTGAGAATAAACTGTCAAACTTCTTGCAGCTGGCAGTCAATAGAAGTAGCCTGCAGTACTGCATTCTAACCACTGTGCCTCCACGGCTTATGCTTGCTTTATAGGTGTTCATACCTGAGCAGAAGACTTGCAAAAATTTGAATTTTTTTTTAGTAGAGAATCTACTGAAGTAGAGATATTTGCAACTTTAGGCACTGCACTCCCAACACTTCTGAAAGTTGCCAAGTTGGGTAATGTTTCGTAAGGCAGTCTTCCTCATTAACTGGGTCTTCCACATTTTCCACAGTGATGGACTAAAAATAATGAATGGAAGGATAGTAATTTCCTGTATTTTGTTTTGTATTACCATGTTACATACATATGCAATATATCCTTAAAAATAAAGTAGTGTTTTGTTTTTCATTTCAGTGGAACTGATCCTTATATTAGTGTATATTAATTTTTATAACCATTATTGTCATGGAAGAATAAACTTCAGAAATATTGCTTAAGTATCCATTATATTTGGAGAGCTGTATTTATGTTGACAGAGTTCAACCAATTTACAGTAGACACCTTCCTGAAATGAATAAGCATCTAATAATAAAATGATAATTTATGTGAGAGTTTATGGAAGCTTGTGAAAGCGAAGTATAATGGAAAATTAATTCTTTGTACTAAATAACTGGTATATTTGGTACTTCATTAAAATTAATGATGCCAATCAACAAGGGCTATCAAAAGTGCAAATATGCACCCACATATTACATTATTTAATTTGTGACATGAAATGGGAAGAAAGCTGTAGCTTTTTTGCCTTCAGCTTAATCCTCTGCCATATATCAATACAAAATCCAAGTCAAGACAGTCAATCTAGCCAAATCAGCTACTATCAGATATGAGTGCATTCAATAAGAAAGAAAGTCAGGTTAACTATCCCATCCAAAATCAATGGAACGTAACAGTGTTTAACTGCAGGCTTTATTGCATCCAAAGTATTTAAACAGATTCTTTAAAAATATTGAGAAAAATGTATCATAAAATAATTTAATAAGTTCGGATTCCAGTTTTCCAAGAAACAAAAAAAATCCATCATTATTAACCACAGTTTTAGAAATTTTGATTCTGAGAAATTGGCTTAAAGGATTGGTTTGAAGAAATGGGACTGAAGAGACTGGAAAAGAGTTAAGACTTAGAGAGATCTAGACAGGATATTGAGAAGTAAGGAACATACAAGATAGTCCTAATAACAGACATGTAGGAAGGGCCTCCATAAGAAGAGTGGAACATTATATTCTGCTGAGTCTGTTATGATGAAAAGGAAATTTAGGACAAAGATGTTCATAAATTAAATCAAAGGTGCACATATCACTCACAAATGCTTCTTTTTTTTGACTCTCAAATATATTGCTAAAAATCAGAAGCCCCACTTCCTGCTGTTGTGATCTGGGAAATACATTGAAGCTGTTGTGGTCATTCTGAAGTAGGCTTATAACTTCCAAAATTCTTTAAAACCCCAGGGAACAGGAAGAAAAAGTCTTGGTTCTGCCATATTACATAATATAGCCAAGATTCTTTGCAAGATCAACCATATCACTGAGTGTCTCAGAGTACCCAGTTCATCCAAATGATCCTGGCTGTGTGGATTCAATAACCAGTCATTTCAGTGTCCAAAAATGTCTGACCACATATGTGGTGTTTATTATTTTTATACCATTTTCACAAGCAGAAAAGAACAGCATAGATACAGCATTGGGATTGGAGAATAGATCCACGTGGGTGAAAACCCTCAACCACATTGGTGCAACCTCCCAACCAATCCTTAAGACTAGTGGTGATGTTAGTAAAATGAGATCACCTATATACCTGGAAAATCAGGGACTTTCTAACCCAATAGATAGAAGATGAATAGAGGATGAGATCATGGGGTAGCAAAAGAGGCCCCCTCCACCAGGCTGCAGTGTGCTGCCAGCTTCTAGTGTCATCCAGGGAAACTCAGTGGCTACCACATTTCACTCTTTTCTATTTTTAATTTAATTAATTAAAGACGAATCATAAAAGGAGTTAGGAGAGGATTCATAAGAATCATTAGAAGAGCATGTTTGCAGTTGTTTATATAGGGCATATACTTGACCCTTAGGCAATGTAGGAGCGGGTTTAGGGTGAAAAGCTGTGATACATATGTTGCAAAGAGAAGGGAAACATTGAACAAAGCAGCACCCACTAATTAAATCACAACTAATGACTACATAGCATAGAATTTTTCCCATTTAGCTTGTGGGCAACCAAGCCCAAAAGCTTTCCCACCAAGATCCTAATTTATCAATTTTCAAATCCAAGGCCAAATTGTTGAAAATATTAAGCTGGTGCTGGATGGTTCGTGACCCATCAAACAAATTAAAACAATATAGATTCTGTAGAATAGCCTTCTTCAACGCTTGCCTCTTATGGTTGATTGTTGAGATAACTGAAGAAGTAACATTAATTGTTTTTGCTAAATTGCAGAATTGTTTTTGCTAAATTACATGCAACAGAGTTAATGTTAAGGTGAGCGCGAGCAACATTTGCTGGCATGCCCACTATAGAAAAAGCTAGCACTACGTATTCAGCTTTATTAAGTAAGGTTGCTTCAGAATCAACAGGTGTTATCTAGCGTGACCCCTCGTCGAGAACGATTCAAATGATGAAGTTGCTGTTTAGAAAGTAAAACAGAATCAGCCAGCCGAGGCAGCATTGCGCTTCACTAATATTAGCAGGAATATAATTTAAAGTTTCTTGACCACATATAAAAACTATCCTTGAGGTAGCCAAACATGGGAAAAGTGAAAGAAGTCTCTTCCAAAGCTGTGCAGTTCAAAGCAGGTGAGCTAATACGATGACAGTGAGGTTTTTTACTTGAAGATATACAATTAACTACTTTTGTACAAGTTATATTTACAGGGACTGCTACCATTGGGGTGTGTAAAGCAATTGCATCAAGGTGTGGATAATAAGCAGCAAATCCCCAATTAGATACAGTCTTATAGTTAAAGTTCCCATGTAATAAAAATCCACTTAAGCCAGTGAAGTTTTGAATTACTGCAGAAGGAGTGCAGACAGGAACTAAACATGTAGAAAGCAAATGTTCCATATCATAGGTTTCAAATAAGCAAAAGACATCATTCTGTGTGATGTTAGCCAAGCATAAGCAAATGAACCCGGATGGGACACTGTGCCATCTGTAAAGTCAAATTCCTGGGACTGGGACCAGATCTGGGGACTGGTGTGATGTCATGACATCCTTGGCTGGGTGCACACAATGAGCCTGGGCGGACACGATGAGCTGGAATCCACAAAGGTCCTGTAGAAGCAAACATAACAGCACAGCCTCGCCCCCTTACTCCCAAATAGTTAACTAAAACATTCAATTAATTTAAGGTAATTGGAAACATTAAATTGCATTCAATTGAGTCAAGGTAAATAATATTAAAAAAACTAATTGAGTTAAGGTAAATAAGACTTTCAAAACTTTTTTAGAGACCCTAGAGACCCTTTCCCTCCTTTTTTATTTATTTGTGGAGACAGGCCATAAATGACCGATGAGCATGTTCCATTATGGCTATATTCCAGGTTGTACAAAATTGCAAAAAAAAAAAACAAAATATCATGTTGTAAAAAAGAGGGCTTGCCTAGTAGGTAACATCCATTTGCCAAAGTTGATGATAAAACAATCTACTGGACTTGTGTAATTGGAATATGGCAAGCTTGTGCCAGGCCTCTAGCATTTTGATGAAAAAAAAGAGTGACTAAAAAAAATCAACAAAGCTATAGCCTTAAGAAAGAGGCCCAGAAAGGGTCAAGTCACTATGTATGTAATAAATATCTTTGGTCTTGTAGTAGCTGTGACAAAATTAAAAATAAGATCATAAGATTAGGGTCAATCCTGGGTGTAATATAAGAACCTGAAAGATTACAAATAATTTGACACACATAATGAGAGTCAGAGATTAAATCAAAAGGCTGTTGAGAAAAAGTTTTGAAAGTTAAAATAGCAGGACACTTTCCAGGGAGCATTATGAGGATCCTTGTAAAGGAAGAAGTCATTAAGCAAACAAGCCAAAGTTCTTTAGGCAAACAATACAGCTTAGATAGTCAGTTAAAACATATTGAAGAGATAATGTATTTTGAAAATAAAATTGAAAATCAGACTTTACATAACTCCACCATTTATACCGTACTGTACTTATCAAAATTAGAAGGAAAAGTTATTTGCAAAGCCCATTGTATACCTTTCATGATTTTACCTGTTGTGCTGGCAATAGCCAGGCATTCTTTGCATTCTTGTTGTAAACCCTCCAGATGGAGTCAAATTTTAGTGTCAATTCTCTGCTTTAATCAAAATATGGATTAAGAGCATGTACAAAGTGCAACTAGTTTTAAATTTTGATTCCCTTTGCTGAAACTGGGAACTGAGTCATCTTCAAAGATCTGGGCAAATCGCCCACCTGGGAACCGAGCCACCTTTACAGATAACGTTCCAGGCAATTTGCCAATCTCAGCTATCTATCTGAGGCTCCTTTGTGTGAAAATCTCTAAAAAATCAGGAGATGAAGCTATGTAACCTATAAAAAAGTTATTTTCTAACCTCGCCTTTTTCAAGGCAAAAACTCAAAGAAGAGAAAAAAATTGTTAAAGTGATCAAAAGCCTCACTCTCCCCCCCCCTCCTGCCTCCGCCCCTGCAACAACCAGCGAGGAAAAGAAGGGGGGGAAATGTTTAAAATGAATTTCATCCATTTTTTCCACTCAACATTCTTTTCACCAATAAATCACACACAAATAATTTTCATCATCAGTAAAGTACACACAAATACACACACAAATAATCCTATCTTTCTCAGGTCCAGACCTTTCTCACACTCTTTCTTACTCTCCTTTCAATCTCGGGTAGAGGTCAACACACAAACATTTATACCACCTTTTTTTACTATCAACATACTCACACATTTACACTGTAATCATACAGCTTGCATATTTACAATTCTGTTCTGAGAGCCAATAAGCTCCATTGTAGAGGATCTCATCCTCCAGGGCTGGAAATGATTACATACAGACACATTCTCACACACACCATTTCCAGACCTGGGGAGGGTTTGTCCCTTTAAATTTCCACATTTTTTAAACCTGTAGTTTGTTCTCAGAGCATTGGGAGAACTCAAGGAGCGGTTCCAATCACAAAAGTGATTGTGGGCCCGAACCACTGCCTATCTGCCCCCCATAGCTCTAAGTCCAATCCAAAAAGCCAATTTAATTCTCTGGTTGCCAAACATGTTACAATTAATTTATTTTGAATTTCAGCAATTCCAATTAGGGCTATACACAGGTAAAGGATATTTTCTTCAATTCAATCCTATTCAATTCTGCATACACTTATTTTACATTATTATACATACACAGCTAAGCTCTATTCTGCATGCAATTATTATACATTATTATACATACACATCTAAGAAGTTTTAATGAAAATCACATCATGAAAAGAATAGTAAACATTGTCTTCTTCTCTTAGTTCTTCCTAACACATAACAGTAAATTAACCATATTTTCTTTGAACAGCCCCATTGTACTGTATGGAGGGGCTTCCTAACAGATCTGTGTCTCGTTCCATGCTTCTGAACTGCAGAGTTAATTGTGGACTATTGAACTCAATAGGGCATGCCTTCCACTTTCAATTCTGCCATCCAGTGCATCAGAAGAGAGCAGTTGCCTGTATTCTAGTTACATCCATTGTTCTATCTCTTTAAACACTAAATAATCAAAAAAGATTAAACATAAAAATTTAAACAAATAAATTTATGTGTCTCTGTCTTGGGTTTCTAGCTTGAATCTCCCCCTTTTTCTAATTGTTCCTTTAATATTTTCCTTATTGGGGTGTACAATGGCTTTGGAGAATCAAAAATTTTAGCCTGCTCAGAAGGAGCTGAAAGTCCAATTAGAGAAAATTTTTGAGTGACAATTTTTACCTGATCATAATCAGGAGTGGGGCTTATAATCAATTATTATTTTGCTGAGACATCAGAGCCAGATGTTTCCACTGCTTGATGGCATTGAAACCATCTATGTAATATTTGAACAGGAGCCCTGGGTTCAAGATGTAGGTATGCCCTATCTTTACCCAATCCTGCAACCTGAGCATCCTGCACTCAGGGTACCAGGGACAATGTTTTCCTATCTCCTCAATCAGCTTATTTATGTGAGCCTCAGATACTTTTGCACCTGATTTATGTAACAGGAATTTAAGTTCCTGAACATGTTTCTGCTGATGCTGAGACAGATTGCAACCCATACTTACCACTGAAGGGGTCCCTTGGGATGACGGTGCACCATGGGGTCTATTTCAGACGGCAGTAAGTACGTTGGCTGTTGCCTACCCCGGAGGGTTGTTGTCCCTGTTCGGGCGCCACTTGTGGGGATTCAATAACCAATCATTTCAGTGTCCAAAGATGTCTGACCACATATGTGGCGTTTATTATTTTCATACCATTTTCACAAGCAAGGAAGAGCAGCATAGATACAGCATTGGGATTGGAGAATAGATCCACATGGGTGAAACCCCTCAAGCACATTGGTGCAACCTCCCAACCAATCCTTAAGACTAGTGGTGATGTTAGTAAAATGAGATCACCTATATACCTGGAAAATCAGGGACTTTCTAACCCAATAGATAGAAGATGAATAGAGGATGAGATCATGGGGTAGCAAAAGAGGCCCCCTCCACCAGGCTGCAGTGTGCTGCCAGCTTCTAGTGTCATCCAGGGAAACTCAGTGGCTACCACACCTGGCCAAGCAATCATACCTCAACAAGTACCTTTGAATAGTATCCCTTTAAAGATAACTTGCATAGAAACTTGTTTTAAAATGCATCCATTGATAGTGCAAAGACCTATCACTAACACTTCTTTGAAAATTTGAATATACTGAAATGACATCTAATCTACAGAACATGTCAAGCATTTGGTATCTTTATTACTTTGGGGATGCCAAATTGTTCTGATGTTCTGCCAAACTGTAAATCACTTTTGAAACAAAGATGTCTCTTAAACCTTTCATTTAGCACAAATCAATCACTGAGCTGAGGCAGAGATTGGTCAAGAAATCTGTGTTGCTATGCAAAAAAACGGTAATGTCAGTTTCTCAGCAGGATGAGCAGAATTTCAGCACTAAATCTTCCTAATAACATACTAATCCTAGAGTCTTTATTGACAAATGAGTCTATTATTAAGGAAATGTGGGAAGTTAATTATCTCTTCTTCAGGCTTGCATGTAGAGTGACTTGTAGTTAACCTGTTTTAGAAATGATAGTACTTACCTTAGAAGGGGGGCAGTGTAAGTTTCCTCAAGCAAATTACATTACATTATAATTTTTCCCCCTGCCTTAGTGTTTGTTCTATTAAGTTACAGAGTCTGCTTATTTTTGCACTATGCTTACCTAATTCCTATAGAGAAGCTCATCAGTATATGATGTAATTTGGAAGGGGGATATTTTTCCTAGATCAGGAGGGCTTTCAGACAATCATTGGAGTCTTGGGTACCACACAGCTTGACTACTGCAATGTGCTGTACATGCTGTACATCTGTGAAGACCACCTGGAAGCTTCACCTGGTTCAGAATACATAGGTGCAGGCACTAAAAAGTATGCTTCAGTATAACACCTCTGCCTTGAAAGCTACACTGGTTCAAAGTTTGCTTCCAGGTATGATTCAAGGTGCTGGATACTTCTATATGACATAGGGTCTGGTAAGTTGATGGATTACCTATCTCCCATAATATCTACCCAGCAACTCTGAGTTCCTTTAATTAAACAATGTCTTCTATTAGGACTTCAGAAGCATGTCCTCTCTGTAACAGCACACTCCCTCTGGAATGAAGTTCCCCAAAATTCAGATAGCCCCCACCTACCTAGGGGCTTGAACTGAATCTGCCTTCCCCCATTGGCTTTTCTTGTTAGAAGTCAATTGTAGGACAAGAACAGGCAGAGCTAGGGATGGAGGTGGAGTTAAGCATGTCATCAGCTTGTTGCTTGTGTGCCACTAATATTCTTCTCTCTATCAGTGGATATAATGGATTGCTGTCTTCTTGGACAGAACCATTTAATTTTCTTAGGAATAATGTTTTATCATTTTATATTGATTTATGCAACTTACTGCTTCAATCAGACATGAACTTTCCATGGATTATAGATACTAAAATAGTTATAAGAATAAAAAATACATTTTAAGACTTCAATAACAAAAATGTAATATAAAATAAGGTAAATATACATGCAATATACAAATGGTTGCCATTACCATCTTTTGGTATGTCTTTTCTATGATAGCATTTTTCATTTCTGGAATATTCTCTCATGAAACTGTGATTCCCCCCCCCCACCCCACCCCATGCTGCTCTGTAGAATTACTGTAAAGTTGCTACTTATCAATCCAAGAAAAAGTGCTTGTGACTCATGTTATAGTCTTCTAGATATTGCTTTTAGAACTAATTCACCTATTCTTTGGTGACCACTTGCATCCTTATTGCTTAGATTTATTTTAAGATTTATTTGTAGCTTGCTCTAAATTGAATCACTGCCTCTGTACTTTAATCAGCACCCAATTTATCTCTTGCTCATTCCCTTCCTGTTTCCAAGAGCACTCTGACATGAAAAAAAATGTATTCAAAAGCTTTATTTTAGAGTTCAGCTGGATGAAGTCCAAACATCTAGGCTTATAAACACAAATGGATGGAAAAAGGATGGATTTTATAAGAACCAATCTATCTATTAGAAAGATTGAAATGTAGTTTGCAATATTCAGATTTTGAAAATTGCTGATTACATTTTTAATACACCCACAAATAGGCACATCCAATATAAAGGATAACAATTCTCCAATTTGCTACAAACATTGAAAAAACAAAATCCTAAATCCTTTTTCTTTCTGTACTAGCATTCAAAACAATTTGCATGAATACATGAATAAGCACTGAATATATTGAGCAGAAGATTAAATAGAATTTCTTGGTGCTGTCTTACTTTTATTTCTTATGTCTGGAAAGGAAAAGATGAGTGATTTGATTTTACCAATGTGAAAGAAAATTTAGTAGCATAACTCCTTAAATCAGTGCTCTCTTTCCCTGAGGAATTACTTTACTCAAAGGCAGAATTCCTAAATCAATAGTAAATTTTATTGCACAAATAAACAAATCATGCACCCCATCTCTATGTGTCTTGGATTTCACTGCTTTGATCGTTTGCATTCATCTCTATTTTTCCTCTTACCTATTCTTATTCAGTCTGATTTAAAGCAGTTTTCTCTCAAAATTATTTAAAAGGAAAAGAGAATTACAAAGATGTTCTCAAGGATGGAGCTTGGCATCATTGTGCTTATTTAGTGACTGGAATGTCAGTGAAATTGTGCAATTACCTGGATTTTACTGTATGAAGTTTCTTGGTTTCCAATAGTTCAATTAAATTCTATGGGATGACATCACAAGGAAATTCCTACCCTTGGTGTTTCCAGCATTATTGTCAACATTAAAGGGGTTCTGCCTGTTAGAATTGTTGAAAGATCTCCAGAATATTTGAGTCCCCTGCTGGACATGCATGTACACACAAGAAGAGTTATGTCCACTTCAAGATAGTAATTAAAATTAATTGACATTATTATTTTAATTAATCCAGGTTATGCTATTTAACTTCAGAACGAGTCAAATGAGAACAAGCTCTGAATTGGAACCATTGAAGTAGAGCAAATTTAATCCTTCTCTTCAACCTCTGTTCTTTTTTAGGGGGAAACATATGAAAACAAACCAAAAACCACATACAGAAATCCATAAAGAATATTAAATAGCTCAACTGGCCCCAATGGACTTTTACAAAGTGATCACAGTGGGTATTTAAAAGCATATCAAAGAGGACAAAAAACTATTAGATGACTTAACACACATGGAAAAATCTTAATCTGGATCAACTCTCCCTTGTTTTGCAATTAAAGCAAAAACAAAAATGCAAAATGGATAAATCACTGAGTTACAATCTTGGTGTCATTTGGTTTGTCCCATAATTTCAGTTAATGTGTTCTCTTAATTTTGCAAGTCTTATGCAGAAGTAACCTTTTCTGAAATAGAACCTTATGGTGCCCTTCTTGTCTCTCATTATGTAGGTCATGCTTCAGGCATGACCCATCATTAATTCAAACTGACCAAAGATATTTAGAACGTTTGTTTCACAAAGAAGACGTGGATCTTATATTTTAAACTATAAATCATATATTGCAATCCAGCTTCTCTTCCAGTTGCTTTGCTAATAAATGTTTTACTGCCACTCAAATGTCATTACTTTTGGTCTCCAAATGCTACTTTGCCAGCAGTAATGCCCCATTTGTATGATGTTTTAATGACCTGCATGCAGCGAACATGATAGCTAGACATTTAAAGTTAGATAAATGTCTCGAGTAGATTAGAGTTTGAGCATTTAGTAAGGCAGATAAATGAGCAATAACTAATGGATCTTTTTGTGCTCAAAACACAAAGAGTGTGCTATCATTTATAAGAGACTTCAAACAAGACCTAATCTTTATATCCTGCAATATAGATATTCCCTCATATGTTTATTAATTTAATTGTAAATTAAATCATAACTGACACCTGTCGTACACCAGACACTATACCCAATTTATGCAAATTTGTGTTTCCTCTTCTGACAAGTTCTACCTATAATCTTTCTGAGACAGGTTCTCCCAAGGTCTTCCCATCATGAATTTTAGATAGCCATTTCACAATAATTTGAAATGGTTTTCTTAGTTCCTCCAAACAAAAACTTTTTTGTGCCTGTTCATTGCAACAGTGTGGAAAATAACTCTTTCCCCCATCTCATCTTGAGTGCATCTGCAAGATTCATACCAACTATGCTAATTAGGTAGAATTAAGCAAATGAGGTGTGGTTTAATACTTAAGTTTAACACTAGGAAAGTTAAACTTGTAACCAGCAACAGAAGCTCACTTGTAACTTTAAACTGGTCATTCTTTTTCTCAGACTAACCTCCCACAACTCAACAGACCTGTTGTAAAGAAAAAAAAAGGAAGGATGCTCTTCTAGTATTCAGAATAATAGAGTTGGAAGGGTCCTTGGAGGTCTTCTAGTCCAATGCCTTGCTTAAGCAGGAGACCTTATACTATTTCAAACAAGTGACTATCCAGTCTCTTCTTAAAAGCCTCCAGTGATGAAAGCAAGCAAAACGTAGTCACCAAACCGGAAATAATACTGGTCGAATCCCACCCCTGGTCAGAACTGGTAGAATCCCAACCCCTGGTTGACTCTCTTTTCTTTGTGGCAGCTCCTCAAATATTAGAATGTTTGAGCCCAGGAGAAAAAGTGAATTATAAATTTATAAATTAAAAGAAAAATTGTGAAAGTACAGGAACAATCTGTCCTAATCCATCTACCTGAGCAGGGGTTGTGGCTCTGAAATGGGAGTTTGAACATTCTTTTTCATTTTCTATTTTATGTAGATTTGTAAATAAAATGGTTTGCAAATAAAATATGTTCAGTTTCAGTTACCTTATGCAGAAAATTCCAGCAGAATTGAAAATATGAGTCTGGTGCAAACAGGTTGGGGTTTGTTAGAAGATGCTAGATGCTATACTTTGGTGTATTTAGAAGTATAGAATATATTTGGAACTACAACAATTGGATAAAATTTCAACAGGCCCAGATGAAAAAAATATCACAAAAATTTATAAATATTTGTTAGAAGTAGAATTAGAAGAAGAAGTTGTTAAGGGATGTATGATAGCTTTGGCTCAAAACATGGGACATAATATAAATTTGACAGAACCGGAAAGCATTTGGAATCTAAATTATAAACTAACAAAATCGGCATCATACAAAGAGAATATTTAGAAGATGTTTTATAGATGGTATTTACCCTCCATGAGATTGGCGAAGATATATCCCAACATATATGCATAAGGGCACAATTGTGCCTACCATCCCTGTTCTATTGTTCCCCATTATTAGTTCCTATTTCTTACATTTAAACTTATGTTTATTCTTGTTTCTATTGTAAGGTAAGCTTTTGACAAAATAAAAAGTAAAATAATAAATAAATCAAATAATAAACAAACAAACAAACAAACAAGCATGAATCCAGCATGTTGGAAATGTAGAAGAAAGAGGGTACCTTCTACCACATGTGGTAATCCTGTTCAGAAGCTCAGAAATATTGGCTTAAAATTAAACAATGGCTGCAAAAAATTATTGAGGAACAAGTAGAATTGGAACCAGAACTATTTCTGTTAGGGATATTCAAAAAAAATGTGGAAAAAATATAAAATATAAAATATATTTTATTACACATCTTAACGGCTGCTAGAATAGCTTATGGTGCTTTGTAGCACTGTCTGAGTGGTTTACAAAGTACTCAGCATAAGTTGCTCAACAATCTGGGTCCTCATTTTACTGACCTCAGAAGGATGGGTGGTTGAGTCAACCTTGAGCCAGTTAGCATCAAACTATTGGCTGTGGGCAGAGTTAGCCTGCAATACTATATTTTAACCACTGTGCCATCATGACTTATTTCAGTGTTTTCATAAGATCAGATATTATGACTGATGTGAAAGGAACCTAAACAAATGTGATTCTTAAGGCCAAGTCATGGGAATTAAAATTAAGATCTTGTCTCATATTATTTAATGTCCTGGGAGCTATTATCAATGGTGTAAAAATTCGGGTGTGAATCAAAATTGCTTTCTTGAGGCTTTATGGTCTGCAGCTCTTGATAATCTTTTCAGATGTGGTAGAAAACACACAGAAGGGATGCATTAGTTGTGATAAGTCCCATATTGTTTTCAGTTAGATATTAGCCATGATTCCCTTTGTTGGATTGCACCCAGTTTATGTTAGATGTGATCACCAGTCTTTAAAGAGCAATTAAAAGAAGATAAGTATTTTCTAAAATGCTGCATGCCATTATATTATTTAAATAATATGTGCTCCTTTGTGTCTGTTCAATTTGTTGTCATACCAGGAGAACATTTTTTTTTAAAAAAATAAATCTAATTAATTACTTCCCGGGAAATTATTTAATAGATTCATGAAGTCATAAAATACTTTAATTGGAAAAGCAGACCATGATAAAAATATCCTATCATTAATTAAATCACAAGCAGCCTAATAAGGAAAAAGCTAGCATGTATATTAGAACTGCAATAAATATCCATAGGGTAATTCCAAATGCTTGTACAGGATTTGGAAGACAGCTTTTAATGTAATTTTAAAATAACACAGGTGTGGCTATAGTAAAGAAAGTTTACTATATGAAAGTCCCAAATTCATTTCTACTGACTCCAGTCAGATGGAGGACAAGGAGAATGTCTCAAATTAATTACTAAGTCAGGTTTGTTTATTATCTATGGCACAAGAGCTGTGGGGATGCAGTGGCTAGAAAGCACTATTGCAGGCTAACTCACTGCTGTCAGCAGCTTGATCCTGAACAGCTCAGAGTTGACTCAGTCTTCCATCCTTCTGAGATTGGTAAAATGAGGACCAGATAGTTGGGGACAATATGCTGACTTTGTAAACCAGTTAGAGAAGGCTGTAAAGCACTGTGAAGCAGTAAGTAAGTCTAAGTGGTATTACTATTGTGACTGTATCTGAATGTATACAATTACTATCTTTGTAATTTGATACATAAAGCAATTAACACAACATAAACAATTCAACAAATCTATAAGTTAACTCCCAAAATTATCACCAGAGGAAGCATTCAGACCGTAACCATATTTTAACAAAACACTAAAAACCAGGAGAGAAGGAACACTTCTTCATATGTGACAAAGTAAGTTATCTAGAGGAGGAGCTAGAGCTAAAAAAACCCACATTTCCTTGTTCCTGAAGATCAAAGGATCCCACTATGAATTTATCCTACTCATTATCAGACAGCCAAATATTGCTGGAAGAAGATGTTTCCACAGATATCCAAGCACTAAACCATGAAAGACTTTGAAAGTTCAAAGCTTTGTAACTTACACAGAAAATCTTAAATATGTTGTGATCAAGATACCTGACAGATATTTCTCTCATACTGACCTGGATGATTGCTAAAATCATAATTAAAACATCATAGCAAGTGAAAAAGAATTATGTTCCAGTTAGTTTCAGCTTGGCCTTCTCTGTAATGGCACCTGTCCTACCTGCTCCCATTACATTCCTGAGGCTCCTATCTCTTCACCCTTCTCATCTTTTAGAAAACTGTAAACAAATTTGAAATGTGGCTAATTGGGTGCATGGATTAGTTAATTCTAATTAGTATAGAATTAACTAATCCATGCATATTAAGAAAGATCTGGATTTAAAGATAGAAATGTATGTTGGTTGATTTGCTACCACCTAACTGGTATGCAATTAATTCCATGAATTTGTTATTTTTTAAAAAATTGTTTTAATCTCTGCAGCAAATCTGTCAATTTGATGGCATATAATCATACTGGATTTGATATTTTGCTTTCTTTCTCTCTGTGGGCATCTAATAAGTTCAAGTTACTTTGAAATTAAAACTGATGAGAAATGTTGCAACATTTAGAAAGATGTGATTAATTAAATGACTTTACATTAACCATTTGCCTATAGGTTGTGCAATCTAATAATGTCTTCATACAAGTAAATTCCACTGGGATCTATTATCAACACATACAACAATGTTCCCAGCTAGATGATCTTCCAAATAATACTGCATTTTGACTCCATTATTCCCTAGCCAACATGGTTCCTGAGGAATACTATGATATGAAGCCTAGGCTATAAGCCCATTAACATTTGTTTTTGAATTCAGTGTGGCTTACTTATATGTATATACAGAAGAGGTCGTTCCCCAGGTAGTCCTCACTTTCAAAGATACATAGTCTATTTGAGGGTGTCATATTGTCCATAGAATACTTTCTATCCTGGAAAACTCACATAGCATTTTAATGCCTGTGTCAAAAACTTATTCCTCTTTTTATGTGCTTTCTTATATAAATTTTGGGGTAAGACATCAAACACGATGCATATTTTCTGTCTCAGGTATCAGAATACGTTAGTTTGGTTGCTTTTTTTAAAAAAAATCATTTTTTTAAAAAAAAGATTAGGAATCCATTCTCAATGCTCTGACCAGACACTTCCCAATCTTCCCCACCCAGGTCTGCTTCTTTCTTACTAGGGGCATATACCCTCTCCCTCTCCCTCCCTCCCTCCCTCTCTCTCTGTTTCTCTCTCTGTGTTTCTCTCTCTCTCTCTCTCTCACCACACACACACACACACAATATATATATATATATATATATATATATATATATATATATATATATATATGTCACAACCCAAGATACAGAGGAGGAGAAATTATGATTTAAAAAAAAATGGAAATCACACACCGAATAAATATATATATATTCTATTTTGCTTGCAACAGTAATGTCTTGCCACAAAATGATAAACACATTTTTGCAAGAATGCTTTCTACTTAATGAGTTATTCTGAAGAGATGTGTGGATGTGCTTATTGCCATAGAAGGTTTGTTTGTTGGTTTGTTTGTTGGTTTTATGCACTAAAGTTACTTTATTCCCCCCAGGAAAAAAAATCAAAACCACCAATACATCTTATTTATTTTTTTAAAGGAACAGTTTCACTCTAGACAGTTAAACAAGAAGGTCCTTGTCAGGGATCCTCTTAGGATCTACTAATTGCCATGTGATGCATATAAGCAGTCACACTGAATTTAAGCTTTTATTTTTGTGAGACAGCAAGTACCAATTTCTTAAACAGCACATGAAACTGAGGAAGAAATTAAGGCAATTTACAATCCACGCTTCTGACACTTTTTATTAATTTGCAAAAATGCTTCTTCTTGCTGGGTTTAAATGTGTTTCTTGAAAAAAACAGAGATACTTTTGATCAAGCTCGTGGTGGGAATAAAACTTGTAATCGAGTTTTCTTTTCTTTTAAAAAGTTCCTTTCACAAAAGCAGTTACCAACATGCTTCACTGCCCACTAGCTGATCATAGAAATACAGGGAATATGCATCTTTAGAAATAACCAACTGCAGGACTACTTTTCACAGATAACCACACCTTCTTCTGGGTCTCCCATCCTTCAGGCACATATGTATATGTGAAAACATGTGTTCCAAATAAGATTAAGCTTATTGAATAAGAACAATAAGTACAATAAAATTGTATAAGTAGATTATATAAATGGGGGAAAGGGCTGTCTCTGCTTGCTTTCTGCTCATTTATTATGTGTGCAAAGAAAAGATTGGACCGCAGGACTACTTTTCACAGATAACCACACCTTCTTCTGGGTCTCCCATCCTTCAGGCACATATGTATATGTGAAAACATGTGTTCCAAATAAGATTAAGCTTATTGAATAAGAACAATAAGTACAATAAAATTGTATAAGTAGATTATATAAATGGGGGAAAGGGCTGTCTCTGCTTGCTTTCTGCTCATTTATTATGTGTGCAAAGAAAAGATTGGACCTGTGAAGAAATCTTAAAATAGATTTGGGCTATGATCCAAAGTGCAGATTCCTTTCTAGACTTTTAAATTAAGAATCTTGCCTTTAGGACTATGGCAAATGTGACTTTGCTGTCCCTCAAAAGGCAAATAATGAAGAATGATCTCATTTTCATTTAAACATAACTTAAACCTAACAAGTTTTCTTTCCAAGTTATCTCTTTAATATCAGCAACATCGCTTGATATGGGTCATTAATAATGACTCAACCATTGGGTTTTTAGGGTTTGTTCACAAATGCAGGATCATCACTCAGGAATCACAATCCAAGCAATAATTTATATGTTTGTAACAACAGAGTGAGGATTTTCTCTCAAGTTCAAAGAGCACAACTAGAAGATAGATTTATATGTCATATAACAATCATAGGGAATGATTGATTGTATGAAGTGTAAATCAGGTATGGAAAACCTGCAGCCAAAGTCTTCAATAAACCCTCTTATCTGCTCTTTTTTTCTTTTGCAACCTTCAGTGATTTTTGTTCTCATTATTAACAATTTATTTATTATCTCAATATACTACATTATCTCAATATACAGGTGAAACTCAAAAAATTAGAATATCGTGCAAAAGTTCATTTAATTCAGTAATGCAACTTAAAAGGTGAAACTAATATATGAGATAGACTCATTACATGCAAAGCAAGATAGTTCAAGCCGTGATTTGCCATAATTGTGATGATTATGGCTCATGAAAACCCCAAATCCACAATCTCAGAAAATTAGAATATTGTGAAAAGGTGCAATTTTCTAGGCTCAAAGTGTCCCACTCTAATCAGCTAATTAAGCCATAACACCTGCAAAGGATTCCTGAGCCTTTAAATGGTCTCTCAGTCTGGTTCAGTAGGAATCACAATCATGGGAAAGACTGCTGACCTGACAGTTGTGCAGAAAACCATCATTGACACCCTCCATAAGGAGGGAAAGCCTCAAAAGGTAATTGCAAAAGAAGTTGGATGTTCCCAAAGTGCTGTATCAAAGCACATTAATAGAAAGTTATGTGGAAGGGAAAAGTGTGGAAGAAAAAGATGCACAAGCAGCAGGGATGACCGTAGCCTGGAGAAGATTGTCAGGAAAAGGCCATTCAAAAGTGTTGGGGACTTTCACAAGGAGTAGACTGAGTCTGGAGTCAGTGCATCAAGAGCCACCACACACAGACAGATCCTGGAAACGGGCTTCAAATGTCATCAGAAGTGTCTTATCTGGGCTAAAGAAAAACAGACCTGGTCTGTTGCTCAGTGGTCCAAAGTCTTCTTTTCTGATGAGAGCAACTTTTGCATTTCATTTGGAAACCAAGGACCCAGAGTCTGGAGGAAGAATGGAGACTGCAAGATGCTTGAAGTCCAGTAGTGAAGTTTCCACAGTCTGTGTTGATTTGGGGAGCCATGTCATCTGCTGGTGTTGGTCCACTGTGCTTCATTAAGTCCAGGGTCAATGCAGCTGTCTACCAGGAGATTTTGGAGCACTTCATGCTTCCTTCCACAGATGAGCTTTATGGGGATGCTGACTTCATTTTCCAGCAGGACTTGGCACCTGCCCACACTGGCAAAAGTACCAAAACCTGGTTCAATGACCGTGGGATTACTGTACTTGATTGGCCAGCAAACTCACCTGACCTGAACCCCATAGAGAATCTATGGGGCATTGCCAAGAGAAGATGAGAGACATGAGACCAAACAATGCAGAAGAGCTGAAGGCCGCTATTGAAGCATCCTGGTCTTCCATAACACCTCAGTAGTGCCACAGGCTGATAGCTTCCATGCCACGCCGCATTGAGGCAGTAATTGCTGCAAAAGGGGCCCAAACCAAGTACTGAGTACATATGCATGCTTATACTTTTCAGAGGTCCGATATTGTTCTATGTACAATCCTTGTTTTATTGATTGCATGTAATATTCTAATTTTCTGAGATTGTGGATTTGGGGTTTTCATGAGCTGTAAGCCATAATCATCACAATTATGGCAAATCACAGCTTGAACTATCTTGCTTTGCATGTAATGAGTCTATCTCATATATTAGTTTCACCTTTTAAGTTGCATTACTGAAATAAATGAACTTTTGCATGACATTCTAATTTTTCGAGTTTCACCTGAACTTAATACTATTTCAATAGTATTGTAAACCTCATTCTCGGTAGCTGAGTAAAATACATTTTTATAAACTTGGGATAAAACCATTCTACATTGTGTACTTTACACTCACTTCATAGAACCATGTGATTACATGCAACAGATTATATACATATTTTCCCCTTTTACCATTATACAAATAATAGAAATTAGAGCCAACTTAGTGTTGTGGTTAAAGCACCAGGCTAGAAACTGGCTGATGGTGAATTCTAGTCCTGTCTTATGCAAAAAGCCAGTTGGGTGACCTTAGACCAGTCACAGTCTCTTAGCCCTAGGAAGATGGAAATATTGGCAGACTACTTCTGAAAAAGCTTGCTAAAAAACTGCAGGATTTGTTCAGCTAGTTAACAGGAGTAAAAACTAACTTGAAATCAGAAGAAAGGAAAGGAAAATATACTCAACTCCTTTACCCTCTCTGGTCCTCAACTTATGATCACAACTAAGCCCAAAATCTATGTTGCTAAGTGAGATATTTGTTAAGTGAATTTTATCCCATTTATCCCACTTTTTTGCCACAGTTGCTAAGTGAATCGTTGCAGTGGTTAAGTTAGTAACCACTTGTCAGAAGGTCACAAAAGAGGATCACATGATCCTGAACACTGCAACCATCATAAATATGAGTCCATTGCCAACTGTCTGAAATTTGATCATGTGACCATGGGGATGCTGCAATGGTTGTAAAATGTGTAAAATGGTGATTTTTTCAGTGATGTTGTAACTTTGAACAGTCACTAAATAAACTGTGGTAGGTTGAGGGCTACCTGTATGTGTTTCATTCTATCAAAGCAATCAGAGAGAAGATAACAACCATTTTGACTTGACAATGATACCTGCAAATAAAGACATCAGAACATTCCTAAATTATATTTTCCTATATATTCTCTTAAAAGATATTTTCAAAACTTGGAGATCAAAACAATAAAAGCAAGCCTTTCAATATTAGATCTTTTAAAAAGCTCAAATCTATTGCTAAGTCATTTAAGGTAAGTATAAAATGGCAGCCAAATACAGCAAAAATAATGTCGTACTTATTTATTTATTTGGAGAGGGATATATTTTGATTGAAATTTAATCTGAATTTCTGGGAACAAATAGCTATTTGCATTTCATTAACCCAAAGGTGCTCCCATCAAAGCAAAACACTAATTGGTAAATTTATTTACTAACTTTGCTTTGTGCAGTTCGTGATTGGAAATGTCAAGGTTGTAGATTATAAGAACAATAATGGTAATTAGAAGTAAATAACTGAGTGATGCTCAGGAGCACATAGTTAGTGGGAATGCAGGAAAAATAATTGTATTGTATAGAAAATATCCCTCCCTTATAGTTTTACTGATGATGTTTTCTAAGGGAATAAATTATATTCTGATTTCTTTCTGAAGAGACTCTTATTTTTCATCACACAAGTCAGTCTCAAGATTCTGCTCAAGTTGTTGCTTCATTAATGTTAAAAGCCAGTGTAGTAATCAAGGTGCTGGTATAGAAAGACTGACTTCTAGGCATCCCTCAGGCATGAAAGTCAGCTGGATGACTATGGGAAAGTCATTCACTCTCAGTCCAACTCAAATAAAATAGGAGGCAAGAATATTAGGTATGAGGGTGAAGGTTCATTCTCTTGTGGGTTGGTTTCTGAACATTTTGTTACCAAGCTAGGTAACCTTTTAGCAGAGTTTAGGGGATGTAAGTATCAGTGTTCCCCTGATTTATAAGGGCTTTATAAGGTTTATAAGGGCTTTGTGTGGTCAGTAGGTCTTATGATGATGAGGTCATGCCAGGTAAGGGTCACATTGGGTCAGGGTCTTGTGATGCATCAGGTGTGGGTTGTGTCAAGTGAGGATCTTGTGATGGGTCAGGTGTGAGTCATAAGTGAGGGTCTTGTGCTATAGGTTGGTACAGATATATTTGCTGCTCTCTCTGTGTATGTGTGTATGTGTGTATGTATGTGTATGGAGAGGGAGAGGAGAGAGGGTGGGAAGGAAGGAGAGAAGAAGGAGCTGTGAGCGCAATTCCAAAACATTGAACACCATTGGCATTGACAAAATCACCATCATACCTTACATCTTGCAACAATACATTTAACACCATCAAACAACATCTGCCTATCACAGGTTCCTGGGAAGGACTTGATAAGCGGACAAAAAATATCAAATCCAATCTAAACATCTGATTGACTGTGGGACCAACCATAATAATAATAATGGATCCAAAGCTGGAAATGTTAATTTCCCATCATAAGTGGGCACTTATGATAGTAAAGTAGCTTGAATATTAATACCAGAACACTAATAGTGCCTTAGTTTTGGTTTTTAGTGAATATGGACTAAACATTTGTAAAATCCATTGAGGGGTTATGCACAACTAATTTAGTGATTCCTCCACAACTATTCCTAGATAATTGATATCCCATCCTTCTAAGTTATATTGGGTTTGTAACATGATTGAGCAGGGATAATTTCTAGCAAGTTTAGAAGATAGTGAGAAAGTTTGTCTATGGAAACTTTGACACATTTTGGAGACATTTCTAGGATGAGTTTGGCTGGCAATGAAACATCATGATAGATAGATAGATAGATAGATAGATAGATAGATAGATAGATAGATAGATAGATACCGGTAGATAGATAGGTAGGTAGGTAGGTAGGTAGATAGGTAGATAGATAGATAGATAGATAGATAGATAGACAGATAGATGGAGATGGAGATAGAGATATAGAGATAGAGATAGAGATAGAGATAGAGATATTAAAGGTTCTCATGTGATCTTCTTGTATAACAAAAAAAATCAACTTGCAATAAAATGACCAAGGTATAAGATAGAGTTATGTTCAGATCTGTGCAACTCCTAGTAGGTACAATAGAGTTAAATTAATCAGGTTATTTTGTTTGTTTGTTTAGGTTTGGACACTGCCTGATTCCAACTAATTCTGGGAAATTCACAAATAACATAACAACCAAAAACTAGATGGAATCCAGGCACAATATACAGATAGAAAACAAAGCTAACCAATGTTCCAAGGGAGTTCATAAATCTCATATGAGATTACTGGGTCTTAAGCATTTTACACAATGGCAACAGAATGGGAATAAAATTCAAGAGGAAATCTCATTCCCAAGAGCAGCAGACAAGGTACATTTCCTGGTTCCCAATACATGACTTTTTTTTTTACCTGGAGACCTAGAGCGATCCTACTCTGTTAATATTTACTCTTAATCCAAGTTAATTCAATTGCTTACTTTTGACTCCTGTAGTTCCAAGGGTTGATTTGCTTGCATTTCATTTTATTTCCATCTTGATCCATGCCACTAAATTGGTCAGCTGGAAGCATGATTTCTCTATCTGGGACTGTTTGCACTGATAGTCACCCAGTCACACCTGATCTAATTGACAGGTGTGACTGGGCAATCATTCATCTGCCATTTTATATAAATGCAGTGCATGTAATACATGTGAAAGCAGTGAATCTTTATTTCCTAATTATACCAATATGTTGAAGCCACTGACCATCACCTTGGATTCTTTGCTGTTTGATCTTTGCTGACCTGTCTATATTGGATGTGGTAATCCAATATAGACAGAGACGTCAGAGCGTTCAAAAATACTATTCATCTTGATTCCTAACTTTATGAATTATCTTTCTTTTTTAAAGAAAATCTAGGCCTATTTATGTCTTATATAACAGGCATTCTTAAAGCCAGTAACTCCATTTCCCAGGTTTATGGGTGCATATTAATTTTTGAGTCTACTTGTAAAAGGTCCCACAACAATTCCCCAGCACTACTTTTCTTTAACTTACATTCATTAATTTGTAATTACATCAAATGTTTCAGCTTTTGCTTACCTGAGTGTGACACAGCCTAATGGGATGCCTAACTTCATATGTTTGCTACTGGGACCATTTCTTGATGACAAAGATCAAGTCAGGTTTTCTGAACCATGTTATACTGGGGAGGGGAACAATTCAGATTTCCATCCCTAATTAGGAATAACCTCATCTCCATTCTCAGCTCAGAAATACTTTAATTTCTTTCCAGTTCTTCCTGAAATAGGGAGCCCACTCTCCACACACTCACATATAACTGCAACATTGTTCCTTTGCTACATTGACTAATAATCAGGGGAGCATGAAGATTAGCCCCAGATTTCATTTCCAAAGAGATCAGAAGATTAACAACATCTTCCATTTGTTTCTTAAATACTTAATACCCCAACAAAGAACTACATCATTATGTTAAAATTACAGGAAAAGAGTCCATCCTTTTCTTTTCTGTAACAGTTGACTGCACAGCTTCACAGCTAAATTATCATGCATTCCCTCTCTTCCTCTGAACACTTCTAATGCTTCCAAGAGTTATATTTAAAAGCAATCTACTTATGATTATAGACATGTTTTTTTAAAAAGAACTTATTCAAATAAGCTTCTACAACT